>OY987251.1:14342565-14545598 GCA_963920765.1 Ulota crispa | reverse complement strand
TGATAGAGTGTGAGTTTCGGGAGAGCTTAATTTGTTAAGGTCATATTGTTATTACTGTGAACGAATTTCTGATGCAATTTCAAAGTGTTAGTCATGGCTGATTACACACCGCTTGCTAATAAATAAGTCCAGCCAATTCTGGGATTAAGAGTTAGGTCATTAAGAAAATTGTCCTCTTGATTCGAGGGGAGGCATCCCTTCGGTTACAGGGACTAACATGACGTGGCTCTTGTTGGATGGGGCGGCGGGGGCGCCAGATGCAACCAGGGAGCTGCTTCGTGTACACCGGCACAGCCGAACAGGAGTGCGAAAGCCTGGCACGCGCATGGTTCACACGAGGCTGTCCCAGTGACTACGGGTGGCTGGCGCTACTGGGGCTGGTGCTCTACTTGTTGACATTTGCGCCAGGGATGGGTCCCGTGCCCTGGACCATCAACAGCGAGATCTACGCCTTACAGGACAGGGGCGTGTGCGGAGGCATCGCCGCCACAGCCAACTGGTTCTCCAACTTCGTCGTGGCGCAGACGTTCCTCTCCTTGACGGACGCCTTGGGCACCTCGCTCACGTTCCTCTTGTTTGCCGGGCTGGCGGTGTTGGCCCTGCTGTTTGTGCTGTGCTATGTTCCCGAAACCAAGGGACTGTCATTTGAGCAGGTGAAGGCGTTGTTCAAAGCCCGGGCGAGCTCCGAGAGCTGGGCGCCGTTCCTTGGGTGGACAGGGGATTCTTCGAAGCTCTATACCTTGGTTGGCGATGGACACCCTCGCTCCAACGAGCCTTACAATGATGACTCCCAGAATCGCTGCTGAGCGGAGACGTCCCTGTTCGTAGACTAATCAAAATGCTCTTGTTGGCGACGCAAGTCAGAGGATTCCAACGCCCCAGAGAATGCACTATTTTGACACAGCGTTCAAACTTTATGAAGGATCAAGGTCTTCTTCATGGACAGTACATACACTGATTGACTAAAGGGATGTACAGTACAGTACAGCAGCTGATCAAGTAGAGCTGTTGCGACCCTGGCCTTTCCCTTGGTTTGATCCGCTACTTGTTGGAGTAGTGTTCTGGTTTGTTCATCCAGCTTCTGGAAGCGAAGGTCAATTTGGGGAGCTTGAAACTGGAAGAGAAATTAGTATTGCATTGAATGATTCTAGCTCAATGACCCACTGCTCGTCAAATGGACATCACTCACCTTTTTTTATTGAAGTCAGGTGTCCGTGGACATGACCGACCATTTTTGTTTAAGCCAGTTTTCTTTTTGTCAATAGGTTGGTGATTAGCTATGCAACTGCAAAACGTCTGAAATTCTGTGAAGATCAAAGAACAATGAAATCCGTTGAAGTGCCTCAGTGCTGGCTTTTTTTTCCTTTGCGATCTGTAAGGGGCCAGTCGACTGTGCGCAGAAGTCACGTGACGATCCGAAGCTTTAATCAATCAAAGTACTGGGACGCGAGAAGGGCTGTTGATGCTTAAGCAGGTTACCACATGAAGATAACATAACGATGAGTCTAGAGGTAACTTTCCAAGATAAGACAACCTAATTGTCAAGGTAACCTGACTGCAATAGACTGCAATATTCAGTGTAGTGGAAGTTCCACTCTCGATGTTTTTTAATTGAATTTGTGAACAATATCAAAATCTATGTCTTCAAAAGTTGAAATGGATTCACTAATGTTATTATATTTGAGTGAATCAATGATTTTTTGCATTTGCATATTTTATTTTGAAAAATGATGAAACTAGTAACTTCATTGAGTAGGAATTAGTGGCTGGATATTGTTATTGAGTTTGGTTAAAGCTTATATTTGTAAATTTAACAATGTCCAATATTTAACTATGGTACTTGGAACTTTCTTTATGAGGTTTTTTGCCCAAGCGAATGAAAATTCATGACAATGTCTGTTAGTGGTAAAAAGGTTTCAAACATGTCAAGAACATAAGAACACAAGAATATGCATGGATCAAAGAGACAGTAAATTGTACTCCCTCTGTCCCTCTAAAAACATCCGAAATGCTTCCTTTCAAAGGATTAATTGTGTTTTTAGTCTTTGTGCTAGTGACACATGCATTCTAGAATCAATACATCATCTATTAAATGTATGCAAAATCTCCAACTTTTATGTTGCCGTTTGAGCACCCAATTTTCATGCAAATAGTATCATATTTGTGCATGTTGCTAGCTCCTCATTACTTGCCTCATTATTGACAATTTAAAGATTAGTAGCAGTAATGGTATCTCATTTGGGCAAGGCCAAGCTTGCTAGGGGAGGAATGCTCCATAATTGCTTAACTTGTCCCCATGAGATCATTGAACATGACAAATGCTTTCTTAGCATTTGAAATCACCAAAAGTGAGCTTTTTTAGTGGTACAAGGAATGTGCCTAATTTGGACGTTTTTAGAGGGACAGAGGGAGTATGTATTGTTGCATTGGAGACAAGGGTGTGCTAGCGTGCCAAGTTCATTCTCTCATTTTTGTGTTATTGCTTTGGGGCACAATGTGTGCTGTGATATGATGTTATGATTTGTTGAAGGTGGTTCTATCAAATATATGTTGCATAGATATAAATCATAAACTTTGCAAACATAATAAAAAACAAATGCCAACTAATATGCATCCAAGAATTTTGTTGAGCAAAACATTTCAAACGTTGGATTTTATTTGACAAGTATGATGAGTAGAGATTGTAGATTGCTACTACATTGTATAAGAATTTAGAATAAGCATATAAGAATGCTTAGCTATTTGCACACACATACATAACCAAGAGTACTAACATGTTGTTTAATTGGCTTTCAAACTACAATGCAATATATAGAGGTTTGTAAATACACACAACAAAAAGGTTTGACCCTTTGGTACAAAAACAAATTACTCTCCCATTTCTTCAAGAATCCTTTGTTACAATCATTTAGTAATAAGTGGGATCCAAATATGTCCTAGTAGTTATATCATTAGATTCCAAGTATTGGAAGGTACTTCAATTGTTTAAAATAAAACCTCAAGTATTGAAAGAAGTGTACTACTTTTTCTTCTTTGTGGTTTTTAGAAAGAAAGAAAATTATCAAAGTATACAATGTTATGATTCAACAATTTTTTCAAGTTTTGAAAAAAGATTGCCATTCACAAGTCCATAAAAATTAGAATAAATAAAAAGGAGTACATGAAATAGAATAAAAGACTCAATTCAAGCAACCACAATGAGGATCATTTTTAATTGTCAAATTATCTTATATATTATGGATGTTACTGACATTCAAATGCTGCAATTGCTAAACAATAGAAAAAAGAAATTTATCACTTGCAACATGCATTTTTTGTATTTACTATAGGGTGCACACCACAACTAAAAAGATGTTTAAAGTAATGCAATCCAAATGCAAGGTTTGTATACACAAGCATGCCCCCAATAAATCCAAATGACCAATAGAACTATATACCTAGAGCAAAATGTTTAACAATAGGATATTGAAAGTTAAGAGCAAAAGTTCAAAAACCCTATTTAAGATGAAATCATTTCAAATTTAGCAAACAATCGCTATTTTTGGACTCCACCTAAGTCTAGAAGGAGTTTGTTTATGTATGACTCAAAATGAAAGCTCATCAACAAAGAACCATGGCGAGGAAATTTGATTATTGTAAATCAACTTACCTTGCATCCAATCATTTCAAATGTGTTTATTCATGATTAGTTAAAGTGACTTACAACAATGTTGCATGTGCTTAAGTTTCAAATTTAGTATTACAGTACTTTTATAACAAGAAAAAATGTATTCAAATTCTAAACAATGAATGAGTATGTGTTCTTTAAAAGCATAAAGAACATGATTTTTCATTCATTCATATATTGCTAGAATCTTGCGTTGGTTTTAACATTTGTAAAAAATAGACGTCTAAAATTCTTCTTTGCCATTATTTTGTAATAAAAAATGTACAATTATGTTTCATTTCAAATACTAATTTTCTAGATTCAAAAAGTGACCCTTAAAAAACAACTTCAAAGAGTGAATTTGATAAAGGATACTCAAAATTTGTATCGTCACAATTACAACTTGACATTGTAAACCTAAAGAGGAAAAAACACTAGGAAAACTATTCTTCAAGGTTGCACTCAATAATACAAATCTAAAGTGCTTAAAGAGGTACTCTTCATTGCAAAGAGGGTCACATAATATGTACTCCCTTTATCCCTCTAAAAATGTCTAAAAAGTTTCCTTGCAAAGGATTAATTGTGTTTTTAGTCTTTGTGCTAGTGACACATGCATTCTAGAATCAATATACCATCTACCAAATGTATGCAAAATTTCTAGTTTTGATGTTGCCATTTGGGCACCCAAATTCCATGCAAAAGTACTATATTTGTGCATAGTTTGTGAATGCTGTCAGCTCCTCATTATTTTAGTCTTTGTGCTAGTAACACATGCATTTTAGAATCAATATACCATCTACCAAATGTATGCAAAATTTCCAACTTTGATGTTACTGTTTGGGCACCCAAATTCCATGCAAAAAGTACCATATTTGTGCATGTTTTTAGCTCCTCATTATTGATGATATAAAGATTAGTAGCAACAATGGTGCCTCAAATAGGCAAGACAAAGCTTGCTAGAAGAGGAATGCTCCCTAATCTCTTAACTTGCTCCCATGAAATCATTGAACACCACAAACGCTGTCTCAACATTTGAAATTAGCAAAAGGGAGCTTTTTAGTGGTACAAGGAATGTGTTTGATTTGGACGTTTTTAGAGGGACAGAGGGAGTATTCATTTATTGCTACAACAAATAAATGATGATTTATAGAATAGATAAAGAAAATATTTAAATGCAATATCATAAGGAGCGCTATATTTGAACTAAAAGAATAAGGTAGCCTTGTAAGGGCTGAACTTCATTCTGTATTGAAATTGGAAAACGTTGAAAATGACAAAGGATTATCAAAGTCATGCATGGAAGTTTGTTCATAAACAAGAAAAGTGGACACCAAAAATGGTGTTCTTGCAAGTTTTCTGCAAGATGCATATGACTTATGGGGATCTTAGTTTTCCAAAGTCAAAAACAATTAATTGTCGTTGCCAATTCCTATGCACCATGGAAGTTTTCCTGATGAGTTGAATTTTGGAGCCTTTTCTAAATCTTTGTTTAATTTGTACCATATATGTGGGGAAAATAAAAAAGTGTTCAATGTTGTATGGATGAACAAAATCCATTGAGTTTTGATTGAAGATGCATTAGGACCTTGGAACAAGGTCATTTTGGTCACGTTCTTGTGTGTAACAATGTATTATTTCAAATATACAAGTATGCCTTGCATGTACGTTGTGTTGTTTCTCTCTTAAAATTTGGTGACTTTTTGTGTGAAATTTTCACCCTCTCTTTCCTTGCTTTTTCTTCTCCCTCCCTCTTTTTTGAATTCCAAAACTTGGATGATGAACAAATACCCAATGCTTACACTTGATACTTTATAATAAAGAATTTTGAACTTTTTGTGTTAATAGTTTTTTTTGAAAACTGCATTTCAAATAGACACTTGAAGCTTTATAATGTACACCTAATGTTGCATTTATGTTACCTCGCACTCAATTCCTAAAATTCTGCACTATATGAATACTTATAAGTACTACAGTAATATTCATCAATAATTGTTGCATTAACAAATTTCAAAGGGCCTGAAACAATAGCAAAGCAATAGAAAAAAAAAAATTAAGAACCATCAATTCATAAACCATGTATAATCCTAATACCTACAAAATATATTGCATTTAGGTTACCCCACATTAATTTCTTGACATATCACGCTATACAAATACTTATTGATTTTACGATAATTTTGAGCAATGATTATTGCAATAAATAAACATCAAAGGACTTGGCAACAACAACAAAGTTGCTAAAAAACAAACTAACAATACCCATGTAGTAAACCATGTGAAATCCTAATATTTAAAGAGTTGCTCATTTCTCCAAGTAACCAATTGATGAGTAACAAGATAACTTTCTAGAGTAAGGCAACCTAATTTTTAAGGTAATCTAAATGCAACATTTAGTGTTGAGAGTTGCATATGCCTCCAAATGGCTAAGCAATGAGTTAGGAGGTAACTTTCAAGGATAAGGCAATCCATACGCAACATGTACACTAAACATTGCATTTAGGTTGCATTGACTATTAGATTACCTTACCCAATGGAAAGTTACCCCATGACTCATCATTTGACCACTTGAAAACGCATGCAACTCTCTAAATACTTGAATTTCACATCATTACTACTTGATGAATGCCACGAATTTGTTTTCCCCTAACATCGTTGTGGTTGCCAAGACCTTAAGAAAATTGTTTACTGCAATAATTAATTACCAAGGAAAGTTACTGTAACAGCAAGCAGTGAATATTTATATTAATAGTGCAATATGTTGAGATATTACTCTGGGGCAACCTATACACAATATTCAATGTAAATGATCTGCGTGTTCAGCTTGATGGTTTTACAGCAATTCCATGCTCAAGGACACGAGGTTCCACAAGTAACTTACGAAGTAATTGAATTGAGAGGGAGAGACGGAGAGAAGGGCAGGCCAGCATAACTTAAGTTAAGCTTAACCCTTAAAGGACCATTGTCTTTTTGAGGGACAGGTTGGACTTCGGGCATGTACCTATGGCTAAACTACCTTGTGTGATTTTATCGGTGATTTTCTAAAACTTTTATTGAAGGTGTGGAATTCAAAAATCTATGTGGGCATTTAATTTTTTCTTCATTCCGTTATTTGATGAAGAAGTTATGCATTAATTTCTGAAAATTTAGGGAGGATTGCCCGTCTGGGCAACTCCAAAAGGCCAAAACTTCTTTAAAAATTACACTCGTTTTAAATAAAAAATTTAAATTGGTTCTTTAGATTTTTTTATACGTGGGAAGTTTTGTATCATTCAATTTCAATCAAGGACATAAAAATTATGAGGAATTTTTGTTTGCATGCAGTTATGGATTCTCTACTCTAAAATAAACTTTGAAATCCTTTATTTTACTCAGTTTTTAATATTTTGGGAGAAAATTAAACCAAAGCAAGTAGATTGTTTATCACAACATTGTAATTGTTGGGATTTGCATTTTTTATTTCAATAATTAAATTCTTAACAATTTATTGTTTTGACTCATTATCTACTTCTTTTTACTTTCTATTTTTTCCCATGTGTTGTATAGATCTAATTGATTAGAAAATTCTCCCACACATACCTAACTTGATCTCCTACATGGGAAAAATAAAGTGCAACTTTGGGTAGAGCAATTTTTTATTATAAGTGGTTAAAGGCTTTTGAAATTTTCAAGCAGCACGGAAAAAAATATATTTTTTCACTTTAGATGTAAATATCTCACTCCTCTCCATTTGGAATGAGCTGATTTTTCCCCACAAGTACCTCTTCTAGTCCAAGGCAAGAAACTATGGTTGGATTTCTAAATACAAAACGTAAAATCCCTTTTTACTAAACCTCCTAGAAGTAGCAGCTTATAGTGATTTTCACAGAAAAAAGGGCTTGGTCCTTTAGGGGTTAAGGCGGCAATGCAAGGCGCGGCATGTTATTGCACTGACTCTAGGGCTAGCAACTCCGGTGGTAGCACTTGTACAAGGCGGGCCCCACATTTGTCATGATCCTAGGACCTCCATGTGGCACCCTGCATGCATCATCTTCATCAACTCCTGGAGGAACTTAACTTAAGCTTAACCCTTAAATGCCCAAGGCACCCAGTTTGGCTGTTTACAAAACTTTGAAGATGAATAAAACCTTAGTAAATCACTATTTTTAGTATTTTTTTTCATCTAGGGGTTTTTTTTGAAGTATGTTTTCAACATCAAAAATTTGATTTCAAAAATGAATGTTGATAATTTTTCTACTCAAGATTTTGTACAAGGGTGTCCACTGCAATCTTGAGTTTTTTAGTGTTGGAAAATGTTGAAAATGAGCCTCAAATACACTAGAGCTTGAAGGAAAATCCACATTAGAAGTTCTTTTAAAAAAAATAGAGAAGTAGATTTTGAAAGCCGTAAATTGATAAAGCTGGACATGCGATGACCTTAACCTTTATATTTTTTTGGTGACCAACTTTTTAGATTTGACATGTGCAAAGAGGATTGGAAGACTTAAAGCCACTTTTGTAGTTTTAACACCCTCAAGTTCAAACGTTATGATCTTTCAAACTATAAGTGATGTTGTTGTGTTTTGTTTTTCCATGTAATCTCTAACATATCTAGTTTGAACTTGTACGGTTACATTTCAAAAAAACCTGATGAAATATATGAAAAAGTTGATTGACTGTTCAGTTTCATGAAAATGTTAAGAAACTCAGAAAGGCCTTGGACATTTAGGAGTTAAATTGCCCCATCTACAAATGTCACATGCCTCGTCTACACTACTGCGTCCGCGTGTCTTTTGTCCACCTTTTGCCTGATGCATTGATCATCTTGGAAGCTCTAACTCCAAGATGAAGTTGCCTTAACTTACAATCTGTGAATGCTTGCTCAGAGTTTATGTGTTGGATCATTAAACGCAAGGGCGCCTTCCTTCTACAAAGTCACATATTGTGAGTGCGGTAAGCTTCTTACCTTTACCTTTGCATCCAATTGAGTTGTGTCTGAATGTTAGGATTTCTTTTGGAGGATTGTTTGCTTGAATTGTTTTAGAAACTTTGATTTTAGGAATAAAATAGTAATAGTTTGCGTGGAAACCCTTCCTCCTTCCCGATGGATGACATGTTTTCCCTTTCCATGGCATTGCATCTTTTTTTTGTCTTCTATTTCTATGTGTGTTGGCTACGAATTCATAAAAGCAAGTGAAACTCAGGCTTGGACCAATGCGGCTATAAATCCCTCCTTTGAAGAAACACAGATGTGTACGATTTACTCCTAGTGGATCCAGAGGGTTTGTAGAGAAGATGAGCACCGCTCAAGTCAAAGCTTTGGTTGTCACCGGAGATGAAAACCCTAAAGTCCTTCCATTGGGAGTGATGGGACTTGTCGCTTGAGAGGGGGATAATGTTAGAGACGTTACATTTAGAAACTTCTAAATTCTTTTACTTTAGTCTTTCAAGTATCTTTTAATTTAGATTTCCTTTACTTTAAACTTTCTTTTACTTTAGCTTAGATTATATAGTATATGAAAGTCAAGACTTCAGACTCAACAATTCATCTCTTAGAGCCGTCATTCACCTCTTTTGTTATTTGTTCCTCATTTTTGAATCCCGCATGAACAAGATGGAGGAGTCGCCCCCATCTTTGCTAGTAGAACTTGATGATGCAGAAAACGTGTTCTATATGTTGCAACAATTGGAGGGCAAGTTCAAGAAATTTGAGGCTAATGTGAAGGCTGTGAAGGCTAAATTAAAACAAGTGAAGACTGATTTTGTTGATTTGAAGGTTACAGATGCCCTCATAGTGGATGAAGGATTTGCGGTCTGTGCAAGAGCATTTTCAAATTATGTTGTCAACAGGTTTTTTGAACTTGCTAGCAAAGAGGACTTGGACCCACATGCACAATGGAATTGGTTGTTTAGTCTCGAGGCTACCAATTTTGTCAAGAAGGGGGGGTCCTTTAGTATCTTTGAGACCTCCATGGCAATGGATTCCGCACTGTTGGGTGTAGTGAGGAAGTTACCAACCCTTTCTGTGAGGTACAAAAGAGTAGTTGTCATACATTTCAGCCTATGCAGGTGGCTTTTGCCTTGCATAGGTTAAGTAATTTCAAGGCAGGTGACCCAATTTTTGAGATTTTCAAAGACTGTTTTGGAAAATCATCTGAAGTTGTGATAGAGTCCCACAAGAAGGGCACTTTGGAGCCCATACTCTTCACGGAATACACCGTGTGAAGAAGTTGTTGGTTCACTTGTAAATGAATTTGTATCATTTCTCTACACTATTGCAATAAAACGCTTTGTATTTCTTTCTTGAACACTTTGTGTTTTACTATTGAGGTTCTCCTATATCTTTATAGTACTAGTTTGATTCTAGTTTGTAAATTTTGTCTAAAATCATCCATCCCGGAATTCAAAAGGTCAAGTAGAATACCTTTCAAATGCTTCTGGAAATGTTCTTTTCGGTATTGTGAAGTTCATTTTTCTTAAATTTTCTTTGTTCTAATTTTCTTCTCGCTAGGAGATGGGAACATGTTAAGATATTAACCCCTGAGCACCCCAGCGCCTCATATATCACCTCTCATGATGTTAAAGCCATGTTTTGAGGAACTAGATCTAACTTTTTGGTCTTGCTATAAACTACAATTATGAAGGTATTCAAGTTGTACTTGCCAATGGAGCAATGGCTAGGAAAGCCAAATTGTTGTACAAGCGTTGCAAGAAATTTGATTAAGTGAAATACCGTATGGGGCAATGGGGGCGTGGTGGCAAGCAGCTTTTTATAGATTCCAACAGGTCAATATCCCTTGCAAGCTTCCTTGTGTAAGCTTTGTGGTATCAGGAAAGTTGTTGGCAAGGTTTCAAGCATGTTTTAGACCCTTATCATGGCAACCGTCACCAACTATGCCGGTCATTGTTTTTTGTGCAATAGCAATTTGAAGCCCTAAAACCTAACATAAAAAGAAGTGCAATCTTTAGTAATTTACAAGTGCGTGCATTCACATCTAATCTTGTTACTCACAAAATTTAAGATGAATCAAGGGTTTATAAAATTTTTGTAAAAATCATTAAATAGCAACTACCTACCAAAAAATGAGATTTTGTCATCACATGTTTGATCAAATGTTATAATCTCTCATCTCCCATAGTCAATTATTCCCAAAATTTACAAGCCTCTAAATAGGTGTTCCACTAATTTCAATGATCACTTTTTGTGATTCATCTGATTGACTGAGATACGATGCATCAAAGTTGTCAGTCTCCAAAAACCCTGCTTTTGGTTAAATCGGCCTGGGCGCTCAGGGGTTAACAGAATTGTTGAGTGTTGAGAGGATGAGTCAGACGTGGTTTTCAAGTCGGTAAATGGGAAGTGGCGAGCATCTGTCCTGGAGATTTCTCGCATGCACAAAACAGGGAGGCCTGTTTTGGTTGGAACGACAGTGTTGAGCAAAGTAAATCACTATCCAATCAGCTAAGTGAAGCGTCTATTCCTCACCAGGTGAGGGTGGTTTTTATTTCTCTGGATCCTGAATCTCACCTGAGATATTTTAGGATTATCATATCAGATATTTTCAATGAAATGAGCGGACATAACTATTTTATTGCTAGAAGTGAACGTCACCCTAAGTCGATCTCGAGAGAATTATTAGAGTTTTTCTTGCAGGTTCTACTAGCTGGTCCCTGAATGTCCCCAGTACATCCTTGCAGGTTTTTAATGCAAAGCCAGAGAACGTGGAGAGAGGCGGAGATTCTTGCACAGAGTGGGCGTGTGGGAGCAGTGACCATAGCCACTAAGGTAGTGTGTTCTAATTGCGTTCATGCTTTAATTGCGTTCGGCTCTAGGAACAAAAGACATTTTAGATTAAATATCTATGACTGTTATTGATGAGTTTGGTGGGACTAGCAGTCCCACCAAACTCATCAATAACAGTCATAGATATTTAATCTAAAATGTCTTTTGTTCCTAGAGCCGAACACAATTAGAGCATGAATGCAATTAGAACACGCTACCTTAATATGGCTGGTCGTGGAACTGACATCATCTTGGGAGGAATCTCGGAATTCATGGCCCGGCTCAAGCTACGGGAAATGCTCATGTCTAGGTATGTTAATGCTTTGTAATGTTTCTAGTCGAAAAATCTTGGCCTTTATATTTAATGGAATATCTTTTATTTCATTGTGTAAACGGATGGACTTGCACGATTTTAAGGATGTATAAAGAGGACTTCGGTTTGTTATTAATGTGGATTCCATCAATCGATATAGCGATTGACATCTGTTTGCATTTTGAGTTGATCTCAGGTGATCGTTCAAGCTTGCAAGTTGCAACGGTTACTGACTTGATGTGACATGCAAGGTCTCAACCCCTAATTGCTCAAAACAAAACAACAAAATAAGCTCCAAGTATCCTAACAAAAAGTCTCTTATGAAGCTTACCTAGTGAATCGTAATTGGTGAACTGAAATTTTCAAACCACTCATGGTCCACCTAGTGTATGTTTGAGCATTTACGGATGAAGCTTATTATTGTATCACTTTCTGGTAGTGCCAAATTCTGCTTCTTTGACAAACATATCTGGATGATATTGTGACTTTTGTTCTATGTCCTTTCTTGGCTCCCTACAACGGAGTAGTCAGGCTGAGCGATGATGAGATACCATTGCAGAAGACGAAAAAGATACCTCCCAAGAAATCTTGGAAGGTTTGTGCAGCTTCAGGACATTGTTTATATGCTATGCATATGGAAATTTTATCTTCAGTGCTCATGCCAGTTTTCACGTATCAATTCCAGCCATAGCCTTTTAACTACTTATGTTCGTTTTTCAGGTCAGTTCAAGCCTATTCCCCTGCGAGCTATCAAAAGAACGTGTAACGTTGGCAGAGGAAGCAGTTGAAGCTGCTGTCAAGGCTTGGGGAGTGAAGTCACTGCCCGAGCTTGAAGCTGAAGATAGGTTTTATATGCATGCGAACGGGTTAGTCACCACGAATGTCTTTTAAACGGCACCCTTGAGTGGGGTCATGTGATTAATTTCGGACAAATGGAGCTACATAGTACTTCCCGCTGTCTGAATATTTAATTCAAATTCTCGTTGAATTGAGATATTCAAATTTAAATGAAATTTTACTGCAGGGTTCAACCAACGATGCGGTAGTGGCACAGTTGCGGGAGGCCATCTGAGCTATTTTATCCGAGTATAAAGCTTACACGGATGAAGAAAAGAAAACGGTACGCATATTGGTGTAAAAAACATCTCGAGCATTCATGGGATTGCCTAACCTATAAATGATTCGATCCTATGAATGGTTGTGTAGCGAGCCAGCCGTTTCTTTTCCTTTTGGATGTGTTGAGCAGGTCCAGTCACAAGCTCACTTCTAGTACAACCTCCTAACAATTGCTACTCCAGACCTACAATGTTGTTTAATTTGAAGGTGGTGGCGGCTGGGGGTCTGCATGGTGTTGGTACTGAGAGACATGAATCCAGGCGCATTGACAATCAGGTAATTTTAACGCTTGTTAGGAAAATGTATTTGTTTATTATAGCATGTCGAGGTACATGTGAGGCAAAGTGGCAGAATCTGCAAAAAGATCATCTCTTGCTAGGTGGATGTCCTGGTTTCTTTATAATATATTTCCTTAGTCTTGCTACCTAACATTATAGAGTTTTGTTTCCTGTGTAGCTCTGTATTGTTAACTGTTCAGACAAATCACTGTCTCGTGCATCATCAATAAATTGTGTCTTCGTAATAAGCTTTCTCTGTTGTTTCTCTTTAGCTGCGGGGTCGCAGTGGACGTCAAGGAGATCCTGGAAGCAAGTGCTAGATTTTTCTTAACCTTGGAAGACGGTATTTTTAGGATTTTTGGTGGTGATCGCATACAGGTAATTGCTTCTGTCAAAACCAGTGAGCCTTGTGGACGCACCAGGAAGAAGCCTTTGTCTCATTAAGTAATTGTGTGAGGAGGATTATTGGTTAGCTCCGTTAGAATGACGTTAGAATGATATTTAAGTGTTCAGTTACTATTTTTAGAATCTGACTAATCTTTTTCTTATTACGAGTCTCTTGAAGTAACTGTGGGTCCTTGTGTCTTGAGAGGAGGTTGTGATCAGGGCGTGACATGAATGTTCATAGAGTCTGAATGTGAATGAGGCTGGCTTCCACAGGTCGTGACCTTATGGTAACTGGACATGCTGCTGTCAACCACCAGGCTGGCACCTCAATAAGATTGTGTAAAGTTTTGATATTATGTTTTAGAAGTATCTTAATGTTTCAGGAAATAACTGAATCCTGTGGGCGATGCAGGCATTGATGAAAGCATTTAGAGTTGAAGGCCTCCCTATCGAGTCGAAATTGCTTACCAGGTCTCTGGATGAAGCTCAGAAGAAAGTAGAGAGTTATTTCTTCGATATCCACAAGCAACTCTTTGAATATGATGAAGTTTAAATAGCCAGCACGATCGGGTGTATGCGGAACGCCGGCGCGCTCTTGAGGCCCAAGATCTACAAGCACAAAATTAATGGTTGAATACGCAGAATTGACTATGGATGATATCTTGGAAGTGCGGGAATCTTCTATGTTGAAATTGCATTTATTTCAATCAGACTAGCAAAATGCCTCATTCTATAAGATGAAAAAATGTATGAACCTGATATATCTGGCCTCCTTGTGAAGAACTTTGAGGTTAATCAAATGGTGAAACGATGCAGGCAAATGTCGATTCCACTCTTTCGAGGGCAGAATGCAACCTAGAAGCTGTATGTGCAAAAGTCAAACAGTAAGAATTCAGCTCTTTCAACAAGAGTTGGATGTTCATTGTCCAAGGTAGGTTTGTATAGGGTAGCCTCGCAGTTATTGTGTATACGTTGAGATCTTGGATGCAGCTGTTGTTGACGGCCTTGTTTCCTCTTACTGCAGATACTGTAACCTACTCGAAGACTTGACCCCAGAGCTATTAGCTGAACAATCTCCCACAGTTATGATCGCCTGGGTGAATATCTTCGCCAGAGTGGTCGCGACGCTTATCTTGAGAAAAAGGTAATTCAAACTTTCCTTTTAAGATGATTTTTTGATATTATTGTTACCTGTACAGTACAAAAATCACGTGCATCATGTACTCGTAACAAACATGCCGTATTGTGCAGGATATTGTAACAAAGAAGGCACCAGGACTACAGCAAGAAGCTGAGCGGTACTTTGTCCTCTCACAAACGGATAACCTATGGAAATCTTGAACATTTACAAGCCTTGAAATTCGTGCAACAAGCTGTGGATCTTCGAGGATATGCTCAACGAGACCCCTTGATAGAATACAAGTTGGAGGGCTATAACTTGTTCCTGGAAATGATGGCCCAAATTCGCCGTAATGTTATTTATTCTGTATACCAGGTTAGTACAACTGCTGATATCTCGTTTTCAAGTTCCATTCAAGCTTTACTCCGAAACAAGTGGTTGGCCCTCAAGTGTGAAAGATGGATTATTTGTTTCATTGCTGAGCGTTTCAAGTTTTTCTTTTCTTGCAGTTCCAACCCGTGATGGCAAAGCCAACTGAAGCTGATGGTAGTAGCAAGAACGACTCGTTACAATCTAGAGGAAAAGTGTCTGCCACTGCAAATTGAGGTGATGTTATAAATATACTACTGCTGGAATTCAGGAATTAGTGCCTCAAAGTCTACGATTTCTGGAGATTTGTAAAAACTATTCTTCGGTTAGGACACCATATAATACTCTGTATTAGCTCGTACAACCTCTACCTGGCGGAATATGTTAACGAATAAATATTATTCCTTTCATTGAGTATCTATTCTTGACAGAATCAGATACTTGGAATACGTGAAGTTCATCAAAGAAAGGTAGATTTCAGCGTTGTTTCGTTCATCTTCTCTGGTCTTAAGCTTAAACATTTTTGCATTATGGTGGTTGTTTTTATTAATAACTAGGATTGAAAAGGTGCCTGCATATATGATTGTTCACTCTGTGTTAGACCTCGTCCTGAGGGTTGTTGAGGTTGTCCAACTCTGTAGTTTCCAAAATTGCAAGACGTGCTTTAAACCCATAAAAACCAGGTGCTCAAAATTTGAACCTTTAATGAACGTAAACTGAGTGAGTACAGGTTGTATTAGAGCACCCGCACCTTTACTAGCCACATTTAATTAGCTATGAGTTCACATATATTTTTGAAGAGCCCTCAAAATCCTTATCCTCTGCCCTTGCTCTTCAAACGTACCTCATAAATTGTATCAACGTGAAGAATGAGATAGCGAGAGAGCTAAGCGATAAAATGCGGGGCGGAGATGACAGGATAGCTTTCATCATTAGTATCCGCGCTTAAGGCTGATGCTCAAAGAAGGTGAAAGGATAGGAGATTAATCACCTCAGGGCCTGCAGAACGTGACTGTTCTTTATAACGCAAATCGATGTGCAAAATCGGCTAGTCAGGGCGGTGAGATTCTCCATACATGAGGCATCGGCGGCTTCAGAAACAAGTCGCTTGAAATTAAAACAAAATATTGAAAAAAAATTCGTCTTGTATGAAGGATAATCTACAAGATGTTGTGTTGTACGAGCATCAATTTTAAGAGGAGAAGAACTTAGGAAGGGACGACAACAAGAACATCCAATTCCATAAACACAGAGCTCTCGGTTTCAATCTCGGAAAATTTTTGTATTCAATGGAATTGCCAATAAAAACTTGGCACAGGATCCAGTGGTGTACTAATAAAGTCCCAAATTTCAAGCAGCTTAATCCTCCTCTTCGGCCTCTTGGTCAGCGATGTTGAAGTACCGCAACTCGTACACATTCCTGTCCTTGTTGGAAGCAATCACTCGGAGCCAATCCCTCACATTGTGCTTCTTCAAGTACTTCTTTGTCAAGTACTTCAAGTACCTGCATATCCCACAAACTTGGCATCAGAAAAATGCCACATTCATGTTCCAATAGAGAATTCCTCACCAAAAAGGGTAAATCACTCCATTGCCTCCCACAGCACAAATCTTCTATGACCAGCAGATTTCACGTTAAACCCTAAAGGATCCTTATACATTTTACGTACTAACTTTTTCACTTCATAAATTGTACTGAGTACCATGGTTATCGACAGGATACATACTTATATACAAATGCAATACTCCTTTTGAAAACTACGTTCTAGAATTCAACATTAAATGATATCTCTTACAAATCGTAGAGTAAACAAGGAAAAGAAGTAGAGGTATAGACATCCAGAAGGACTCCTTGCTTCTTTAGAGGTAAAAGCCTGTTTGAAGACCTTGTGAAATATCGCCATTACAAAGAACTCGCTTCAAGAGATAATTGCAAGCTGCGGCTCCAAATTGATTCATACATTCAGAGACCTAATAGAGGCAAATTCTTTTGTAAAACCCTAATTTCGTCAGTACTTGGCGAACCCTAAAAGACGAGAGTGAGTACAAGGAAGCAGGTGGGGGGGACTGTTGTACCTCTTGGAGAAGGAGCTCTCGGAGGTGACGCTGATCTTGTTCTTCTCGCGGGAGATGGAGACGGCGGTGCCGAGCACGCCAGCCTTGCCGTCGACCTTGATGCGGTCGTTGAGGAACTTCTCGAAGGAGGCGATATCCATGATCTTGTCCTCGACGGGCTTGCCGCAGTCGATGGTGAAGGTCTGCGCCTTCTTCTTGCCCTTGGGCACCGAGGCCGCCTTCCTGGCCATGGGAGCAGGCATGGTGCTGCAGCGTTCGGGAGGGATGGAGGCACGCCGCGAGCAGGGGCAGAGCTCGGCCACGCAGCAAAAGAGAGAGAGATCGGGGGGACGGACGAGGGCTCTAACCCTAAACTCAACTACTAGATGGACAGAGTATGGATGGACGAAAGTATCTGCGGATGAACAGAATTGAGAATTAGCTCAGAAGAAATAAGGGAAAATTTCATGGATACCCTTGAAATTTGCAATGATTTCATAGATACCCCTACTTTTTCAGAAATTTCACAAATACCCTTGGACCAAAATTTTCAAGCGTTTTTTTATTGTGCATGTCACTTCCCTTCTCCCTTTGTGCGCACACTACTTCTTGCTTGTTATGTGTGTGCACAAAGGGAGAAGAGAAATGGCATGCACAACAACAAAAAAGCTTGAAAATTTTGATCCAGGAGTATTTGTGAAATTTTTGAAAAAGCAAGGCTATCTATGAAATTATTGCAAACTTTAGGGGTATCCATGAAATTATCCCAAGAAACAATATGTATAGTGATAGCGTACAAATTTAGGTAGTGCAGCCCTTAGCAAAGGTTATTTATTGCAGTTCAAGTCTCAAAATACGGTCAACAAAAGTTAGCGTCCTTTTAAGATTGGCTACCACTCTTTGGTCCTACTTGTAAGGTAAGAGGTTCTAACTGCGATCAGGTTCTAATTGCAATCAGTTCTAGGAACATCTGACATTTTACAAGAAACATCTATGACTGTCATTGATGAATTAGGTAAGCCTAGCAATATATGCTAAGCCTACCTAACTCATTAATGACAGTCATAGATATTTCTTGTAAAATGTCAAATGTTCCTAGAGCTGATTGCAATTAGAACTTGATTGCAATTAGAACTTGATCGCAATTAGAACCTCTTACCTTAAGTTACACTAAATATTGCATTCAAGTTGCCTTGACCATTAGGTTGCCTGATGTTAATAAGTTACCTCATGCCTCATCACTAAACCACTTGGAGGCACATGCAACTCTGTAAATACTTTGATTTCACATGATTTGGAAGTTGTTTTTTTGTTTTTTGCAACTTCATTGTTACTGACAGGTCCTTTAAAAACTATTTGTTGCAGTCATATTTGATGAAAATTAGTGTAGCAACAATAAATATTTATATCGTGTGACATGTCATAAAATTAGTGTGGGGCAACCTAAACGAAATATTCAGTGTAGATTTAAATTGTCAAAAAAAGTAAGAATAGAAACCATGAGAGATGGTGAGATGGTCCTTTCTTTGTATAAAGTTGAATTAAAGGATAAGTTCACGCAAAAGTCAATTTGAATAACTTGCAACTAATAAGACAAACACAAAGTTAACGTAATTGTAGTAGTGGAAAGTTGGACAATGGATTTAAGAATGAAAGGATAGTGAAGCAAATGAAAATTGATGCTGCTTGCGTGTATTCACACAAGAAAAACAAACACTTATTCTAAATTACATCCAAGATTTGATGCTAAAGCTAGAAATAGTCTTTGCTTTCTTACTAAGGTGCCCAATTAGAGCTTTCCTTTCTTTTCTTTCCAGTTGATGAATTGCCTATTGAACAAGAGACCATATACCTAATGTTGACATAAAATGTTGAGATGTACTTTAAACTAGATGGAAATGGGAGTATGAGAGAATGAGATGAGACTACTTCAATCATCTATATCAATAATTAAATGTGATGACAGTTATGTTTGTGGTGGTCAATCAACTAAATTATGTTTGACTACTGGATTGGTTGGGACTTTGGCTGGGGATCCGGTCGCTGCTTGGGTTGGGGATTGGGTCTAGGGCAGAGTTTTTTTTTTGGTTTTGGACCAACAGCTTCTTAGGCCATATGGTAAATTGTGATGGTACAAATATGTTTACACAAGATTTTTTTTAGGCACAAAATCAGGTTGCAAGTATTTCCACTTTGAGCTTGTTCATTGTGACCAAGTTTCCTTAAAATAAAAATAAAAACTAATACTACAAGAATGACTTTTATGAAAACAAGTTTCATTGAATCTTTTATTGATCAAGTTTTTGTTACTTAAGGGGATGTTTTTTAGCATGGAAGATGTGCATATGGATGTTTCCTTTGTACCCATGAAATCAAATCTCAAAAATTCATCACCAATTGTTTTTAATAAAATACCATGTAAAACCATGAAAATTTGTTTTAAAATTTCACCACAAGTGAAGTTTTGCTTTTTTGAAATTGATATTTGATGTGCTTGATTGGGAATACATAAGGATGCAATGATAAGTTTTTGGACAAAAATATACCAATTGTACTCCAAGTTTCATTAAAAATTTGAATGCCTCAAAAAGACAATTTGCAAGACTAATGGACCCAATTGTAAAACATTTGGCTTTCATTGCCATTACTCCATTGGCATGGACAACTTGGATGCCTTCATAATTGTAATTTATAGCAAGATTAAAAAGTTAAATCTAGTGCCTCAAAACAAGGCTATGAAATCATGGGAGGCCAAATTTGAGGCGCTGGGGCGCTTAGGGGTTAAGGGATCTATTCCATCACTAACATTGAAAAAGATTGCTTGCTTAGAATAGATATAAACACCATATTTATTAAATTGAGAAAAAGAGTACATTTTGGGACTTATGAAGGTTTTAGGTGATCACCTAAAACCGAGCTTGCAGCGTTTTTTTAGTACATGTGCCCTCACCTAAGAGGAGGAATTTGTGAGGGAAAAAATCTTAGTGGCTCAAACTGAATTTGATACCTTCAAATTTGGTTTAAGGTAACTTTTTGGGTTTAAGGTGGAGTACAAAATGGTACCTCCGTTTTTCCCAATTTAATGAATATGGAGTTTATAATGTCATATTGCAGCAAACTCTCTAGAGCTTCTCGGCTGGATGTGCAACGGATTTACTAAAGGTCTCTTTAGACTTGTAATTAAGAAGGAGTTGTTTGGGAGCTCTTAGAATTAAAGCCCAATATGTGTTGAGACATACATTCTTTAGTATTTGCCAATCCTACATGGATGTCTACTTGGCACATGAAAAGACTAGTGTTTAGTGTAGCAATGACAGATAACACTCATTCAAATCCAAGACTTTTGACTTATATTATGTAATACAAAAATGAAGAACAATGGGAGATTTCAGAATTTTAAGAGCACTCTTAGCTAAGTGGGCTCACTACGGCCATATACATAAGAGCACTAAATATTTAGAAGTGACAATGAGAACAAATCCTTTACCCCTAAATGCTCAAGGCCTTTATTAGCTTATCTAAATATCCATGAAATTGAATAATCAACCAACCCTTTCATTAATTTTCATCAAGTTTTTTCTTTAATTGTGACAGTACAAACTTAAACTAAACATGTTAGAGATTACATGGAAAAAGTAAACACAAAAACATTTTTTATAGTTTGAAAGATTATAATGTTTGAATATGAGTGTGTCAAAATTGCATAAGTGACTTGAAGTCTTTCAATCCTCATTTTACATGTCAAATCTAAAAAGCTGAGCACCAAAAAAATATGAGGATTAAGGTCATTACATGTCTAATTTTAATCAATTTACAGCTTTCAAAATCTACTCTTGCATTTTTTTTTGAGAATTTCTAATATGGATTTTCCTCCAAGCTCTAGTATGTTTGAGGCTCATTTTCAAGGTTTTCCAACACTAGAAAAGTCAAATTGCAATCAAACACCCTTGTACAAAATTTGGAGTAAAAAAATAATCATCAACATTCATTTTCAAAATCAGATTTTTGATACTGAAAGTAGACTTCAAAATAAACTTGTGTTCAAAAAAACTAAAAATAATGATTTGATACGGTTTTATTCATCTTCAAAGTTTTTGTAAACACCTAAATTGGGTGCCTTGGACAATTAGGAGTTAACTCTTTAAGGTCTGTGCATCCAAAAAGTGGATGCACCTTGGTCAACCTTGATTGTAACTTTCAAAATATCAAATTTTGGTATGTGGTTTCAAAATATCAAATTTTGGTATGTGGTTTCAACATATCAAATTTTGGTATGTGGTTTCAAAATATCAAATTTTGGTATGTGGTTTCAAAATATCAAATTTTGGTATGTGGTTCAAACTAAGAAAATGAAGCTTGACAAGTTTTCCTTCTATTCTATTTGTTTTTTTTTGAAAAATTTGAAAATTTGAAAGAGTTGTTGCCATTAAAAGCTCCAAGTGTTGGAATCCAAATAACACAATATGATGTGTTTTATTTTCTACTCTTTAAATGCATTTTAAATTTAAACTACAAAACTATGTTGCTCATTCTACAATTCATTTATAGGAGAAATTACAGACTTTTTTTAAAAAAATACTCTAATTGATATGATTTTATTTCTACATTTAGCTTTAAAAATCAAAATAATCAGAATTTTTTGTCAAATTTATCACAAAAATATCATAAATAGAAAAAAAATATGGCTTCCACCAAAAAATATCAAATTTTTATACATTAATTAAAAATAAGGATAATCTTGGTTTGATAGTAAAGTTTGGGTTTAAATTCTTTGCTGTGGTTGTTTTGGATGTAAAAGTAAAATAACCAACTGAAATTTTTTGACACTAATCTTTCACATTGCTTGTACCTTTTGAAAAAAATTCAAGTAATTTTGATTTTTTTGCTATTTTACCTTATTTATGTTTGTCGTTTGAAAAACAAATGACAAGAGTTACAAATTTTCATGGAATGGATTGAAATTTCTTGCAGTGATATAGCATTCATAGTTTCAAGCAATAAAAATATAAGTTTTTGTTTGAACATGCTTTAAAAGGAAAAATCTTGCTTAGACAAGAAGTTTGACCATTTCAAAATGGATCAAATCCTTTAGGAGTTAAATCCTTCCTATACACATAGTTTAACAAGCAATGAAAAGTTTGCAAATGGAACGCAAGTGTAGCATTAGACAATGGAAATAAAAGTGACATATAAATAGGTCATAGGCTGCAAACTATACCACTTTTATTTTATTTTATTGCAATGCATCTTTAACTATTTTTTTTTTTTTTAAATTAGAATATCTATAATAAGGGTGAACCAATTCATTTTGAGATGATCAATTAGGTATAGAAATTGTACCACTAGAAACAAACAAAAAATATTGCTTATTTGAAGAGGCCAATGACCTACCAATTTAGAAAATAACATGTACTACAAATAGTAGCCATTTAAACAATACAATTAGAGTGTACCACCTTCAAAATTATTTGAAGAAACTTTTGGGAATGAAAAAAACCAATAAACAAATCCAAACTAAACCTAAATGAAAGAGAAGATAATCCAAATGAGATCTTTATCTAGTACAACTAGCACAAGGAGGACCCACCCTATTGACACTCTAAACTTCAACTTCATGTGTAAACACTATTGTCAATTAATAAAGGAGAGTCTAAGCCCTCACTGTCACTAAAAGGTGCCTAAATATTGGGGATCTCTCCATATGTAACTTTTGTTTCTTCTCCTATTTTAATCTAACAACCAAATTGTTTATAAGACCAAGTCTAAACATGCCTTAAGGCTAGTCTAAAGCTCCAACCATTCCAAATTTCTTGGTGTGATGCATTTGTTGATTTTCAAAAACCTAAAAAGAGTTTATCCATGATTGATGAATTTAGACAAAATTTACAAAATATAATTGAACTAGTACTATAAAGAGAAGCTCAATATTAAACTACAACTTCTGATAAGAATGATCAAAGCAATTTCAAGTCGGGCAAAGCTAATTCAATCATTATGAAGATTGAGAACACAACACAATTTCAAGAAAGACACAAAGTGTTCAAGTAACATATGAAGCATCTAATTGCAATAGTGTAGAAAAATAATAATAAATCATTAACTACGTACAAGTGAACCAACTTCTTCACATTTTCACAATGTATTCCATGAAGAACATGGTTGGCAAAGTACCATTTTTTTGCAACTCCACCACATTTTTAGATGGGAGTCCAAAACAATCTTTGAACATCTAGAAAATTGGGTCCCCTACTTTGAAATCTGTCAATCAATTTAAAGCAAAAGCCACGTGAACGGGTTTGAACTTATGACAAATATCCCTATTATAGCTCACAAAAAAGTACGCAATTAGAGGTTTGAAAAAGAATAAAGAATCCCCTTGTCTTAACAAAATTGGTAGCATTAACGCTAGACAACCATTTGTGTTGTGCTTGTGGGTCTCAGTCACCTTTGCTAGCACGTTCAAAAAATCTTTTGATAACAATATCAATAAAGGCTCTTGCATACACAGCAAATCTTTGTCCTCTATGAGGGCGTTCATCACTCTGTCCTCCTTCAAATCAGCCTCCGCAATCTTCAATTGAACTTGCACTTTCTTTAAAGTGCCCTCCATTTGTTCCAAACAATATAACAAGTTTTCTTCATCATCAAGGTCTGCCAACAAAGGTGTAGGCGGCTCCATAATCTTGCTCACCTCTGCTCCTAGTGGGCAAAGTTTAGGATTTCCATTTCCAGCAACCAAAGCTCTAAACACCATATTTGTTAATTTGGGAAAAATAGGTGTCCCACTTTGTACTCTACCTTAAACCTAAAAAGTTACCTTAAACCTAAAAAGTTACCTTAAACCAGATTCAAAAGTATTAGATTTAGTCTTAGCCACTAAGATATTTTCCTTTGCAAATTCCTCCTCTCAGGTGAGGACATGTGTACAAAAAAAACATTACGCTCGGTTTTAGGAGGCCTCCTAAAACTCTCGGATCTAAATTTGAAAGTCCCAAAATGTACCGTTTTTCCCAAATTAACAAATATGATGTTTCTAATTTGAGAGGTGCTCATGTTCTCCACAAAATGTGTAAATTGATCAAGAACAAATCGAATACATTGGTGTTTCTTCCAAGGAAGGACACATGGCCACTTTGGTCTAAACTCCATTTATACTAGATATCATGAATCCATAGCCAACACTTTTGTAGAAATAGAAGACAAGCAAAATGAATGTTCCCAAGAGCATTTAAAAGGTGTTGTACTTATACCTTTTGAATCCTAGGATGGATGAATTCAGTCAAAATTTACAAACTAAAATCAAACTAGTACTATAAAGATAGGAAGAGAAGCTCAACAATAAGACACAATGTGTTCAAAAACAAAAAAACAAACCGTTTTATTGCAATAGTGTACAGAAACAATACAAATTCTTTAATAAGTGAACCAATAATTCTTCTTCACACGATGTATTCTATGAAGAATATCGGCTCCAAAGTGCCCTCTTATAGGACTCTATCACAATTTCAAATGATTTTCCAAAACATTTTTTAAAATCTCAAAAAAAAGGTTGTCTGCCTTAAAATTATTCAACCTATGCCTTGTGAAAGGTTTTGTAGCCTTTTGGTTACACTCAAAAGTGACAAATCCACTGCCATGGAGGTACCAAAGATACCAAAGGACATCCACTCTTAACAAAATCAAAAGCCTCATGGCTGAACAGCCACTTCTGCTGTGCATGTGGGTCCACGTGCCTTTTGCTCGCAAGTTCAAAAAATCAGTTGACAAAATAATTGAAAAACATCCTTGCACAAACTGCAAACCTTGCATCCACTATGAGAGCATCCGTAACCTTCAACTTAGCCAAATCAGCCTTCATTTGTTTTAACTCAGCCTCCAATCATTGCAACATAGAGAACGAGTTCTGTGGATCATCAAGTTCAGCCACCATAGATGGAGGCGACTCTTCCATCTTGCTCACTCTCACCTCCACTCCCAGGGCGCGGACTTTAGGGTTTGCACCCCTCGAGGCAACCAGAGCTCTCAAGTGTTCTGTGCTCATCTTCTCCACAAACCCCGCGGATCCACCAGGAGTAAATTGTAGACATCTGTGTCTTGTTGGAAGAGGGATGTACGGCCGCTTGGGGCCAAGCTCAAGTGAAAATCGCTTTTGAGAATCCATGGCCAACAAGCGTAGAAATAGAAATAAAAAAAGCTGCAATGCTAATGGAGGGGGAAACATGTCATCCATCGGGAAGCTTTTACTATTTAATTTCTAAAATTAAAGTTCTAAAAACAATCCAAGCAAGCAAACAATCCTCCAAAAGAAACCCTAACATTCAGACACAACTCAATTGGATGCAAAGGTAAAGGTAAGAAGCGTACCTCATCAATTTGTAGAAGGAAGGCGCCCAAGTTGGAGCTTCCAAGACAATCGAAGCGCCACGGCCCTGCAAAAGGTGGCCAAAAGACACACACATGGACGCACTAGTGTAGACGAGGCACGCGGCATTGGTAGATGGGGCAACTTAAGGCTCATTGATGAAGATGATGCATGCAGGGTGCCACGTGGCGGTCCCGGGTCTCCCCCACTCCATTTAGTTAGCTTACTCTATAAGCTAGATTACTTGTTCTCCTGCTGTACCTCACAGAAAGGGTTCATAGCTTCTTTACTACACCCAACAGTGCGGAATCCATTGCCATGGAGGTCTCAAAGATACTAAAAGACCCCCCCTCTTGACAAAATTGGTAGCCTTGGGGCTAAACAATCAGTTTCGTTGTGCATGTGGGTTCAAGTTTCCTCTACCAGCAAGTTCGAAAAACCTATTGACAACATAATCTGAAAACGCTCTTGCACAGACCAAAAACCCTTCATCCACTATGAGGGGCATTTGTAACCAAATCAGCCTTCACTTGTTTTAATTTAGCCTTCACATCAACCTCCATCATTGCTTGAACTTGCCCTCTATTTGGTGCAACACGCAGGACAAGTTTTCTGCATCATCAAGTTATGCTAGCGGGGATGAAGACAACTCCTCCATCTTGCTTACGAGGCATTAGGGATGAGGAACAAATTACAAAAGAGGTGAGCGATGGCTCCAAGAGATGTGTTGTCAAGTCTAAAGAACTCTTCACTCTTGATTTCCATATATTCTCTAAACTAAAGTAAAAGAAAGTCTAAAGTAAAAGAAATCTAAATTAAAACATACTCAAAAGACCCAATTAAATTTATACTCCATTTTTATTTAACTTTAGTTAAACCTGTGCTCTACTCTATTTTTACACAAAACTTGGACAAAATTAGAAGGCATTTAATTATTAGTCAAAGTAAATTTCTATCCACTAAAAACTATGAAATTCAATAACTTTCCCATCGTAGGCCCAAATGCCACAAAACCAAGTCCGTGCACCCCTCCTTGCCAAGCGCTTTCCAACGGTACCAAACACGCAATGGGGGACACACGGTCCAAGAGATCTCAATGTGACAAACATCCAAACAAACAAACAAACATCTTGATTTAAGGTATAGATATATATTTCTTCATGATAATTAGATTTCAATATTCGATTCATACACCGTGATCAAATTTATAATTTTGAACATGATAATGTGTTTATTTTACCAAATGCATGACCTCAAAAGATAAGCTATCTATGGCTTACCTAGATTTGAGATCTTGAATGAATAACTTGTGTACATAGTAACTGCATTAAAGTAGGAGGCTCATAAACCAATCATGTAAGGATTGAAACTGAATTTTGGGGAGGTGAAACTTCTTGAAATGTGTTTTACAAAAAAGTTCTTGAAAGATAAGAGGAATTGGCAACTTATCCAAGTTGTTTTGTATTCTTTGAAATTTTGTGGAATTGGTTATGAGATTTTGAAGTTGAAGTGGCATATGGTTCTAAAACCATCCACCTCCTCAAATGTATTATGCTTGTACATTGTTAAAAACTATGAAAAATAGCATGTACAATAAGAGGACATTTGAGAAGGTGGATGGTTTTAGAACGGAGCGGAATATGAGCCTCCTACCTTAGGTTCAATGATGAGGAATGAGTGTACCTACCTTACCCAACATAATAATGTAGAATCCGTGTAAGGTAGCAGCATCCATAAGCGTTGCGTCCCCATGCCCGTCACTCGACAGTGATAAGGCTAATTAAATAAAAAAAACAAATGGTTGTGGGTAACTGAGTGATGGTTATGGGTGATGAAGTGATGGTTGTGGGTGACTAGCATGAGGTTTTGAGTACCCATCTCACTATTTAAGAACCAATAAGCCTTGTGATTAGCATCTCATACTCATGGTTCCTACAATTTCAGTGATTTTGAACTTTGAAAAATTGTTATAAACAAATACTTGCAATTGGAGCCTTGAAATTGATGCCAATATTTTTGGTTTCCATTTCCTAACATACGATATTTTTCAAAGTTAGTCAATTATTTTACCTACTCCAAAACCCTTATTTCCACGCTTATGGGTGCGCCTACCTTAAAGGAATTGAAACACGTGTAACTTAGATCAAATTCTGTGCAATCGCACGATTCCGTACAGAATCGACTTCCTTGGCCAGTGTCGGTCCTCGTGGGGTTGCCTGTTGTTGAATGGGATTGCTTCGTCCGCAAGCTCGCTCAAGTCTCTCTCCCGTAGTAAGTTAACTACTGTAGTAACTTAACCCCCACCCCAGCTCATGCTCATGCTGAAGCTTCTTCGGTGCTGTTGCAACCCCTCAGAAAGCCGCACTCCGCCATCTCCACATCATGGAGTAACCCTCACGAATGCCACGTCATGTCCCTGCCTGCCTTGCATGCCACCGTACTACTCATTTAAACTCCTCTCATCGTCGTGCTGGATGTGCAAATCTCTTCCTTCGTCCCGACTAAGCTTATATCCCACCTCCACGCTTTTCTATTCCAGGGTTTAGGGTTTTGGGGCCCATTCATTCTGTTCCGTTTCTGAGCGTGTGCTTGTGCATTTTGAACGAGAGAATTAGTGATACCGGTTGATGTTCTGTCGTCGTCGTAATCAAATAATAATCAGAGCGGAAAAGAAGCAGGACGATCTCGTTCCTCTATTCAACGTTACCCTAATTCAGATGCACTTTCGTTATGGTACTCTGTTTTTTAGGATAGCGCTGGGAATCAAGCCTTGAAGAATTTTGGTTGGAGCACAATGCGGTAGTGCGAGCAGTACTCTTGAGAGTGAGCGTGAGGGATGTGACTGTGGCTGTAGAGGAAGAGTTTTGTCCACGTTTCGATCGCTAACTAATATGATTCTTCCATTTGCGAAGCTGGGAACGCTGGTGCTGAGGACTCTCAGCAAACCGTTGGCCAACCGATTGAAGCAGCAGGCGACGCATCATGCTCGCTTTCGAGAAATCATTATCAGTTTTGCTCAGGTGAGAAGAGGTTCGGGTTTTCCAAGCTCAGAGTTAAGAGCGAATCGCATTAGGTCGTTTCTTGCAATTTTCACAGGGGAGCACGAATCTGCACTGATTTGTACTCTTGCGCTGTAGCTCAGAATTTTTTAGAGACTGCTAGGATCTAGGGTTATGCCACCTTCAGTATTACAGACAAATGGTGGTTCTGTGGCATGAGCGTGGCTTTCATGTGCTGTTGTGAGTCTTGACAGGTTACAACTAGCTCTATTTCACCAGTTCGTTGAGTTCCATTTTGTTTAGGCTAAAGCAAGTACACTGGATGTAATAGTTATTGAAAGGGCGATGAATTGCAGGCTAACCATAGATTTCAAGTGAACTTGCAAAGGCGGATCTACAGCCATGCTACTGATGTGGAAATCCGGCCTCTGAACGAGGAGAAGGCTGTGCAGGCTGCTTCAGACTTCCTTGGAGAGGCTTTCATCTTTAGTGTACGTTCGAAACTTCCTTTTGTGGTATCCATTGCATGTTAATTCGGAATTTGAATCACTGGAGGCTTAATTAGGGTTTTTGCAACCATGCTTTTGAAGGTCAACTCAATAGTAATGGTAACCTTGAATCTGGATCAAAGCTGTATTTCCCTCCTGATCTATAACTGTTAGTTTCCTCCGCAGGTTGGTGGAGCTGTTGTCATTTTTGAAGTGCAGCGGAATGCTCGTTCTGAAGCTCGGAAAGAAGAAGCTCGTAAGCAAGAGTTGGAGGTAGAGCTTACATACCCTGTCCCTTGATCCCGTCATGTCTCCTCTTAGTTACTGATATGCTTCATTGGAGACCCTAGCAGCTTCATGTTTCAATTTTCAGCGTTTCATGCATTTACACCAGAAATTGAAAATCACAGTTGTTTTTAAGACCACTTTGATTTAACCGGAATAAAACTTGTGTTTCTGCTCAAGTTCTATGTCTCTGCTTATTTAGTTGAGAGTTGCTTGCTAACGACCTCTAAAGGATCAAGTGGCTTAAATTCAGACTTACTTTCCCGTTCAATTTTATATTTTTTTTTTACGAAGTCATGCAATGTTATCACTGGTTCTGGTGGTTTTATATATGGTCTTATCTGAGTATGTATGTAACCATCTTGAATTGGTCAATTCTATACTAAAAACTCCTGGTTCTTTAGGGTTTACCAGTCTTTTTTTTTCCAGATCCTAGCTTATACTGGCATGTACGTCATGGCAGGACTTGAGAACGCGGGATGAGATCGTAGCAGTTGAGCTGGACACGATACGTGGACGAGTGGACGAGCTGGAGCGGACGTTACGAGGTCGAGGTTTCACAAATTGGAATCCAGGAGCAAGTAAGCCCGCAGAGAAGGGCTATGTACGTTCCTTGTTTCCTACTCCCCCTCCTGAACCTGCTCAAACTGCCACACAATAGTGTCCACTGTCTGGTCCATTGTTGACCGACAAATCTCTATTGAAAATGGTGACTTTTTGACCCTCGGATGCCATAATAGGAAATTTTTAGAGCAAGAAATGCTACAGAGATCTTTGTGTGAAGAGCCAAGTGTTCGAGCAGCTACATAGTTAATACCTCAACATTCATTTCGCTTTAACCTCCTGCTTTGTCACATTGTTTCTAGGATTTAGAGTAATGAAGACGGTCAATGCTGTTTCTCATACATCTCCTTCTGGTTTCATAATTCTTTTTCTTTCAAAGCGATTTGTTTACTATGAATCGTTTTCCTCTGCTGTTGAGGATGTATAGTACAGTACAGTATCTCAATCTAAATTTGCCATCAATCATATAATTTTGTTTAAGGTTGCCAGTTCTGGTTTTTAGATTTTTCTGAGGTAGAGCTTCTTTTTCAAAGAATATTTCCAATCTCCACCTAATGTTTATTTGAGGTACAGTGCATGTGAAGGTCATACGAATTTGAGAAAATTCTTTGCAACTAGAATACTGAGACTCTTCCTCTGTCGACCAACAACTTTCAAAAATAAATGCAAATCACTAGTTCACTCAATTTTTTGAAATCATTATTGAAAAAACGAGAAAATCGCAAAACCAAGTTCTAGTTATAATTGTGTACATTGAAGAGTTTTTTTTAATGCAAACAACAATGGAGACAACAAATAATCACAATTTAGGAATTATTTGATGGAGAAATGTAAGATATGTAAATGAAATTTCGAAGAATCCATGAAATGTTGGCTAAAAACTTTTATAAATAAAATTGGCCGATAAATTAGTTATCTAATTTTGATTAAATCAAGTGATTATTAACATCTATCTGTTAGAAAATCAAATCCACAATTTACCATTCTAGCATTATAAAAAAATTTGAGCTCTCCAAGAGCCCTCTAAGGTTTGTCAAACCAAGCTATTAATTGGCTAGTGTGAGTACAAAAAAAGGGTATTCATACCTATTGCTACCTTGTATGAAGGACCTAAGCCACATGCACAATCCAAAACATAAAATATACATTGCACTCAAAAATATGTAAATGTACTCACTAGTCATTATCCAAGTACATCACTCAACCATTCAAATAGAGTAAAGTAAAATTATAGTCCTATTGTACATTTGTATTCATAATTTTTGTCCAATTGTGATAACATAATAATATATTTTTCATGATTGCATTGAACTCAACGGGTGAGTGAAAATAGGGGATTAGTGATTTATTTGTTGTAATAAGTACATATCTTAAGACCCCTTAAGTTTAGAGACTTTGTAGTGGGCTCTTGGAAGGCTCAAACTTTTCATAATGTATTGCCTTACACCATGCTCCAACCTGAACGTGGGAGTTAGAACTCAAGGCTTATGGAGCAGTTTCTTAGTAGCAAATTTTTACCAGACACTCATTTTGACACTAGCTACCACAACACTAAAAAAACATTGAAAAAAAAATTGGATAAAATAAAATGGATGAAACAGCTGAATCCCTCTCAAACAAACTCTAGGTTTTTGTCTAGTATTTAATAAATATACTAATATTAGTAGATACAATGGATGAGAGTGCACATATGAATGATTCTATCCATTTTTCTTTTACCTGCTTGTATTCTCGGTGTGGCGCGACCAACGAAAAAACATGAAGGAATCGCTGAGCCCATGAGGACCATGACCCTCGTGCATGCAACCAGCCTGCTCCAACAATTCTTTACTAGGTACTGTCAGCCAGTTGGAATTGCAAAAACAATAGTTGAAGTGCAAAAATAGTTGTTAAATTTAAAACTACCGGCTAAATCACCATATTCATTAAATTGGGAAAACGATGGGTACCATTTTGTATCTCACCTTAACCTTTGAATGGCTCAAAAGTCCTTTGCAACTGTATGTACGGTCATATGTACAAATGTATTTGAGTTGCTTTGAGGGTTTTTCAAATTTTTTTATGCACTCATCATCATACAAACTTCAATATGTATGGTTGTAATACTTAATTTCCAATTGATTCAAACTTTTGAATATTGGTTGCGATCGTATTTGGTACCGTATCTCCAAAGCCCAAGGGCCCTTCAGGGGTTAATCCAAAATAGTCACCTTAAACCAAATTCAAAGGTATCAAATTTAGTTTGAGCCACTATAATTTTTTCCTCGCAAATGCCTCCTCTTAGGTGAGGGCATGTGTGCCCAAAAAATTGTTGGAGCTCAAATTAAGGTGACCACCTTAACCCTGGAACGCCAAGGGCGCCACTCAGTGGCACTTGAACAAATGGAAAGTGAATGAGAAACCACTTTTCATCCATATTTTGTTGATGTTAGGTTATGAGGAGTTGTTGTTGATTTATCATGTTGGGTTATGAAGAGTATCCAATTTAATTTGTAGTTTTGTTAGTGTTTCTCTTTATGTAAATGAGAAGTTAGTAAAAAAATGGATCACAAAATATGATATTTTAATGTTTTGGGAAGTTATTGCTCCTTGCTCTAGATCTAAGATTTCTCCACAAAAATGATATTTTTTGAATTTGAGCCCAACTAACAAAATGAAGGACATCTACTCTAGTTTCTACTCCAGTTTGAATTTTGGAAAATTTCCTAATATTGAATATTTTATTTCAATTTGAAAATTGAATGCATTTGTTTCAGATTTTTGAAATGATTTTCTATTTGATGAGATTTTTCTTCACTTTTTCTTCAAAAATTCTCAAAAAAAACAACATTGCACAAATTAAATTTATCATTTTTGTGAAGTTTAGAATTTATGTAGTTTCATCCTTGAAAATAAAAATAAATTTTTTCATTCAAATCTAGCTGCCAAATGACAACAAATTAAGTGATAGGCACCAAAGATAAAAAACAATGGTCATAGGTCCGTCCTTTAGGAGTTAATCCATCAAAAGTCCCAAAATGTACTCTTTTTCCCAAGTTAACGAATATGGCATTCTAAGAAACCGGCCAGATTTTTTCAGAAAAGCTAGGTATAGTATAACACAGTACCAACATAGGAACATCCGGTGCAATCCAGCGAAAAACAGGTTGACAATGGGAAATGCCGGTTTTCCAGCTGGTTAATCTAAATTTTCTCTCCAAACGCGCTGGTGTGGTGGTGCCAGGTGGTGACGCTTTGTTTGTTACGTGACCCATAATAGCTGGTGCCCCGGTCTGTAAAGGTTCAGCTGGTCGTTGCTGTCTTGTTGTAGGTACATTTAACCCCTAAACGTCAAGGAGGATAATAAATATCAAGGAGGACAATAAACGTTGAGGAGGATAACAAATGTCGAGGAGAATAACAAATGTCGAGGAGGACAATAAACGTCGAGGAGGACAATAAACGTCGAGGAGGACAATAAATGTCCTCCGGTTCTGAAAAACAATTATGCAATTCAGAAAAAAATTGTTTTTCGTTTGATTTTTTTTCAAAACTGACCATAAACACATGGTCCATCATAGAAGATAAAAATTTACATCTTGAGATGTATTCATTTTTATTTGTAACCCAAATTGTGATAAGATTCAGAAACATGGTGTTAGCTCCCAAGCTACCCTTCTTGCAATTTTCATGAGGGCACCATGCACTGTTGACTTTTCCAATTTTTTGAAGCAATACCATTTGTGTTCATGTGCAAACTACTATAAAATGCTACAAGCAAGGCAAGTCACGGTGATCCATCCATCCTTTTAGGGTTAAATAACTGAGCATGAGCATGAGCATCTTGTTTGTTGAAGTTTCACATCAACCAAGGCCTACCCTTGCACTCAGCGGGCTTATCATTGTCACACAAATCGGGGTTGTAGCAAGTCTTAACAAATTATATATTTCCCCCCCAATCTTCCCTCATTTTTAAGGTTGAAATTGATCACCTACTTGCACGTCTACAAATTAAACTTAAGTTTTTTAAAGTTCCAGCAGGAGTATCCGGAAATCATATATGAACGACAGCTTAAAAACATATTAAGAACTATCCGTGAGAAGCTCGTCTTTTTGGAGCACTGCCAAGTTGTACAAACAGTTGAATGGAGATTCTTTCGTCCCCGCCGAGGTTGCTTAACCCCTGAGCGCCCAGGTCATATTCACTTAAATCCATATCCTTGTGTACTTAGACCAATAAAAGTATTACCTAAGTAGAGTTAAATAGCTTGAATTTTTTTTAGTAGTAAACACATGCTTGAAGGTATATGAAAACGTACAAGTCCTTTAACTTTACCATTAACCCCTAAGCGCCTAGAGTTTTTTTTACCAAAATCAGGGTTTTTGGACACCGACAACTTTGATGCATCATATTTAAGTCAATCGGATGATCCACAAAAAGTGACCATTGAAAATAGTAGAACACCTACTCAGAAAAGGGCTTGCAGATTTTGGGAACAATTGACCATGGGAGATGGGAGATTATAACTTTTGATCAAACAACACGTGATGGCAAAATCTCATTTTTTGGCATGTAATTGCTACTTATTGATTTTTACAAAATTCTATAAGCCCTTGATTCATCTCAAATTTTGTGAGTAGCAAGATTAGATGTGAATGCACACACTTGTAAATTATTGAAGATTGCACTTCTTTTTATGTCAAGTTTTAGGACTTCAAATGGCTTTTGCACGGAAAACAATGACCGGCATAGTTGACGACGGTTGCTATAATAAGGGTTTAGAACATGCTTGAACCCTTGCCAACAACTTTCTTGCTACCACAAAGCTTACACAAGGAAGCTTGCCAGGGATATTGACCGGTTGTAGCCTGTAAAATGCTGCTTGCTAGCATGCCTCGTACAGTGCCACCACTCCCCATATGATGTTTTCACCCAATCAAATCTCTTGTAGCACTTGTACAACATTTGGCTTTCCTTGCCATTACTCCATTGACATGGACAACTTGAATGCCTTCATAATTGTAGTGTAAAGTAAGACCAAAAAGTTAGATCTAGTCCCTCAAAACAGGACTTGAAAATTATAGGGGGCAATATTTGGGGTGCATGGGCGCTTAGGGGTTAAGAAGAGGATAAGAGTCAAACATGGACATTTTTCAAAACTAAGCGACCACATAGTGGTCGCTGGGGCGCTCAAGAGTTAATAACAGGGCTGGTGAGCTTGATAAGCTCAGAGTCCTCATACCGCATGGTTGAGACGATAGTGAGTTGCAAAGCGCAAATGGTGTATGCTGCTGCCAGAAACCTTTTCTCCCGGGGTGGCAACCCACACTACAAAGACAAGGGCTTTCTTAACCCGGCCGGCCTTCTAATGTACAAGAAGGGAACAAGGTATTTTATTAAGTAGATTATAGGAACATAGTAAGAAAGAAGACATTGAGAGGATTCAAATGGTCTTATTTTGATATTAATCATAAAAGTTCTAGGTTCTCAAAAGTCATTTTGAAAACTTATAATACAAAGAATTTCTCAAACAAGGGGCACAAATCAAACCCCCCTAGCTCATTTTTGAAATTATTAAAAATTATTATTTCTTAAATACTCTTCTAAAAAAATTCTAATAATCCTAATGTTAAAACTTCATTATTACCTATAAAAAGTTTTATTATAAGCTCTTTTGAGGTTATAATAACTCTTAAATTTGAAATATATAGCTCTTTTTACCCTTCTTAAAACTATCCCCTTGCACATTATACAAGAGTTGCCAACCCAGGCCTCAGATGCAATCCTGCCAATTTGCTCAACCTAATTCCTAGTACCGCCGGTATGCATTCTTTCCTAAGAAGAAGGAAGGAGAGGGTCTTTTGGTTTCTAGTTTGAACACTTGTTGAGGTCCTCATTGGCACATTTTACATGCAACTTTTTGTGATAACGTAACAAAAGAGATAGTAAGGTAGGAGGCTTGCACTCCATCAAGGCAATCTCACCTCCCCAAATGAACTCCGCCAGTACATGTCTTATTCATAACCTTTTAGAAATGTACAGCAAATGTACATTTCAGGATGTGGGTAATTTTAGAGCCCTATGATCTTTCCACTTCAAAATTTCATAACTAATTCCATTGAGCTCCAAAAAATATGAAAAAACTTGGGTTAGATGCCAATTCCTCTTCTCTTTCAAGTAAAACGTACTAAAATCTATTTTAAGAAGTTCCACCACCCCAAAATTCAGTTTCAGCCCTTAGATGGTCGGTTTATGAGCCTCTTACCTTACTAAAAATGTGAAGTGAGTTTTGAATGGATTAGAGGAGGTGATTGTATCCGGAGGGGCCACTTTTACAAGATGGCAATGGCCTCTGTATTCGGTAGTAACTTAGTTAACTTAGTCAACAAGAGCCAGTATGTGGAGCCTATGAGATACAGCAACCTAAACTACACCTAATCTGACCTTATAAGCATTTAAGCGTAGTTCTCATCATTAAACTAGTACATTGATCATTTTTTTACTTTCCTACTTATTTACTTTCGTTTTATCATTTTCTTGCATAACTCTAATTTGCTGAACCCTTCCTTGTTTCCAAACTTTGTTTTTCTATGTGAACAGGACAAGGTTATCAAGTACGGAGTATTTGACTACCATTACAATGGCGCTTGTTACTTATCTTCATCATCACATCCTAAAACTAATCACAAGGCTATAATTACTCTTAAAGGAGTTATGTGCAAGGTTGTAAAGAATTATTACATTTTCAGTAGAGAGAGAGTAATAAAGAAAATTGTAGGAAAATTTGTTGACTACTTAGGAGGTCAGTGGGACTTGGGAGAGATTTCAGGCCAATGCACAAAGAGTCAAACATGCGCTATTTTCATTTGTTGCCAAAAGTAAGATCATGTTGTTATTCACATTGATAATCCTTTGAGGAGTTAAATTGTGTTCTATTCAAGAAATAATTTAAGTCTTGTTTAGTATAATGCTTGGATGAATAGTATTATGAGCTCCTCATAAAACTCCAATGTAAAATTGTAACCATGGTTGTTATTTTGGGCAAGTTTTGGCTATTGTACAGCACATGCAGACAAACAAAAAAGATAGCACAGATAGATGTGTCTACCCTCTTGTGTTTTTTGGCCATTTTTAGGGTTTTGACCTAAAAATGGAAGAATCAAATTATAATTTTTAATTTTTAATATGTGATATGGCTTTGAATCCATGTTTTGCCTTCATGTTGGCAACAATGAGTGTTACTAGCATTTATGAAGTAAGTTTATTTTATCATTTTGTACCATTTTTTAAAGTCAACTATGAGTTGACTTCATCAGACAGACCATGATCTCAATTGAGCACTTCAGACGTACAAGCTGGCACGTAGACGGGTGGCCTAATGTGACAACCATGATTGTAACATTCATTCACTAATTAGTTCAAATTTCAAAGAACACCATATTAATTAAACTGGGAATAACAAGGGTCCCATTTTGTACTCCACGTTAAACCCAAAAAGCTACCTTAAACTACATTTGAAGGTATTAGATTCAATCTAAGCCACTAAGATTTTTTCCCTCCCAAATTCCTCCTCTTAGGTGAGGGCATGTGTACAAAAAAAAACGCTAGAGCTCAAATTAAGGTGATCACCTTCAACTTCAGAAGTCCCTAAATGTACTGTTTTTCCCAATTTAATTAATATGGTGTTAAAGTCTATGTTCAAAAACATGTTTGTCACTTTGTTGTTGGCTGATTCAATTAACCCCTAAAGGACTGTTGTCACTTCAAACCGTTTGGGTTTTGGTCATGTACCTATGAGTAAACTACTTTATGTAATTTTCTGAAACTTTTATGGGAGATGGAGAATTCAAAGATCTACGTGGGCATCAAATTTTTTCTTCATTCCGACATTTATTGAAGAAGTTATGCATGTTTTTCTGAAATTTTGGGGAGTGCTGCCCATCGGGGCAGCCCAAAGACTTCTTTAAAATTTATATACTTTTAAAATAAAATTTTGAAATTGGTTCTTTATATTTTTTCATACATGAGAAGCTTTGAATCATTCAATTTCAATCAATGACATGAAAGTTATAAGAAGTTTTTGTTTGCGGGCAGTTATGGATTCTCTGCCCTAAAATAATCTTTGAGGTCCTTTATTTTACTCAATTTTCAATATTTTGGAAAAAAAACTAAACCACAGGTTGTAGATTGTTTATCACAACATTATAACCGTTGGGATTTGCATTTTTCATTTCATAATTAAATTCTTATCAATTTAGTGTTTTGACCCGTTCTCCTCTTCTTGTTACTTACTAATTTTTCTCATGTGTTGTATAGTTCCAATTGATTTAAAAATTCTCCCACACATACCTAACTTGGTCTTCTACATGGGAAAAATAAACCTCAACTTTGTGTAGAGCAAATTTTTTGATATAGGAGTGGTCAATGGCATCTAAAATTTTTGGGTAGTATGAAAAAAACTTTTTTCTTTGCTTCATTTGTAAAAAACTCACTCCTTGTCATTTGGAATTAGCTCAATTTTTTTCCCAAGTACCTCATGCTTTCTAGAGCTAGATCCTATAGTTGGTCTTCAAAAAATAAAAAAATATACCATTCCTCTCATTCCCCCAAAAGTGGCAGTTTTCAATCTTTCACTGAAAAAATGGCTCGGTCCTTCAGGGGTTAAAGTGGAGTACAAAATGGGACCCTGGTTTTTCCCAATTTATCTAATATGGTGTTAATTAGAGAAATCTATGATCTCTAATCCTTGTACATCCTTGAACAGTTGTACTCAATACTTGGGTGCATCAGTGCATGTCGTGTGACCAACTAAAAGACAATAAAATAAATAAATAAATCTTTGATTGAAATAGTAAATGGTGCAGATTTCTGCTGCACCAAGGCGAATTTTAGAAAAACTGCAAGCTCATGACCCACGTGTTTGCCGATTGTAGAGTACGAGATTGGTTGAGAGTATCTCCACCTGTCCGGGATCTTCCGAAGTTTTTCATCTGTTTTGGAAGGCCCTCAAGCTACTTGATTTCCAGTCATCCAGTCAGTGTCTTTTTTTTTGTTTCTGGCAAGCTAGAGCAACTTACATCCCAAAATGCGTGCAGGTAAGGAAATTTTGACTAATATTGGAATGAATGATGGGTGCATGTTCATCCAATTAGTTTATTAATATAAGTTACTTTCATCCAAAATATGGCAAATCATGTCTTTGCTGGCAATTTCATCCACTTTTTGAGCCAAATTTCTTTATGCAATGGACTAGTGGTAGCAATAGGGGTTTCAAGAATTCAAGGTATGATTTAGGCAAAAGTTTGCCAAGAAAAAATCGCTAATCTCCATCCATGGATGGCCTTTCACTTCAATACGCCCCATAAATAATCATTTGATCACTTATTGAGGAAAGTAGAGGATAAATTTCATTAAACCTAGAAAGAATAGTGCTGAATAGTTTCTTCCCTTGCTAGTGTCTTCAAAGGGTTTTGAGAGGGCCCGCAGCACTTTTCATCAATTTTGTTTGATTCACCGGTTGAGAATATAGTGCCATATTTGTTAATTTGGGAAGAAATGCTCATTTTGGGAATAAACTAGGTTCAAAACTTCAAGGTGATCACCTTAACTTGAGCTCTAGGTTTCAATAGCATTTTTTGATATATGTGCCGTCTCCTAAGAGGAGGAATTTGCAAGGGACTAAATCTCAATGGCTTAGAGTCTCATACCAAATCTAATACCTTTGAATCTGGCGTTTAAACGGTTTAATCCTTAAGTGTGGACACGGACAAAAATTGTCCTCTAACCACCGAAAAGCAAGCTAATTCATAGAAAAAAGTTAATTTTTAGCTTTTTTTTTGTAGATATGGTGTTATGGTGCATGATTGCATCATGGAAGGCAAAAATTGATCTTAGCAAATACATTCATATTATTCAACAACCCAAATTGTGAGAAGATGCAAAGACAGGGTGTTAGGTCCCTTGCTGTGGCTGGTGCCCATCTTGCACTTTTTATGAGGGCATCATGCACAGTTGACTTTTGCAACTTTAAGAAACAAGATTTTAATGTGTGGGCGCCTACCACACCACTATAGAAAGTAAAAACCACTGTAGAGGGCAAGCACGGCCACCCATCCGACATTCAAGGGTTAAAGAGAAACACTCGGTTTAACCCCTAAAGGACCATGGCCTTTATTTTGTCAAAAGACACTCAGAACTGCCACTTCTATGGCAAAGAGTAAAAAAGTTTGAAAATCAGGCATTTTGCATATCTGACCATAGGATCTTTTGCTAGACTATTATAAGAATGTGTCATACAAAACTCAAGAACTTTGACCGCACAGATTGGAAGATTTTTGCATTTAAAAAGTAAAAAACAACTTTTTTTGCACCTTGCTTGACTAGATTATTTAACTCTGAACATTTTGAACTTAAAATATTTGCACCACAGAGTTTGGAATTCTATTTTTGCATGGTGGGAAGTTGAGTTGGGAATCTTGGGAAAAAATTTCAAAAAAGAATACTTAATTTTCATTCTTTAAAAAAACATTAGGTAGAGGAAGGTATGAGATTGAAGAAAATATGAAGTTGCTAATAACCCTGCAATGGAATTGAAACGCAATAATCCCAATGGTGAGATTGTTCTAGAAAGCAAATTTCACCCTCTCCAACAATTTTTTTGAAAAAAATGTTAAATCTGCATTCAAAAGTGAAGTTTATAAATTATTTTTTCAAGAAGATGCTTGAGTTGCCTAAAAAACAAGATTGTCCATAATATTCTCATAACTAGTCCAAATGGAATGAATCAAAACTCCAAAAGTAGATAAAGATATAATCTATGAGAAAAACAAATTAAATTTTTTTTTCAAGTTTTATAAGAATTTTTTTTGCTGCTCCTAGTCCCCAAATTTGTGCCTATTTGGGCATAACTTTTGCTCCCTGGCATCAATTGGAATAAAAATTATATTCTCCAAAAGCTAATGTGTTTTTCTATCTTCAAAAAAAGTTTCAAAAAATTAGGCCAAAAATTGAGGCCGTAGGTACCTGCCCAAAATCCCATTTGTCCCCCAAAGGGACAATGGTCCTTTAGGGGTTAAGGTGAAAACACCATATTTGTTATAATGAGAGTTTTCCAGTGAAATGAGAGTAATTTAAAGGAAATAAAACCTGAAATTAAGAAGTTGTAAGGCAATTTGACAAAAAGATAGGTCAATTGAGCTAAATTGACATAAAACCTTTCAAATCTGACCTAAAATCAAAAGATTTTTTGTCAGTTCAGCTCAAATTGAGCTGAAAATTCTCATTTTAATATTTATTTTGAGAGGTCCCCATTCTTTCATTATAACAAATATGATGTTTAAAGTACAACTTGAGAATCTGGTTTTCCCAATTTAATGAATATGGCGTTAGATGCTGTGAAGCTGATATATGGTAATGTACAGGGTACAGTGTACAAAACTACACAAGTGCAGCACAAGTGCACTAGTAAGACACTATTGTTGTGACGGAAAGTTTGGAACATTTACTGTTAAAAAGGAGCTCTTGGACTGCAATCTGTGCTGATGGTGCGTCATGCGTGACTGCATGAGTGACTGTTGCGGGGCAGCAGGAGCTCCTATATATGCATGGTGGCGCTTCGTTACGTGATTCATAATAGCCGGTGCCCGGTCTGCCAAGGTTAGCTGGTGGATTGTTGACTTAATTGTAGGTACAGTAATCAAGAGCATCCGCATCTTGTTTCATAGAAGTTTCACGTTAACCAAGGCCTCGCACTCCCGGGTGTGTGATGCCGGAAACCTTAATTTTCTGTGCTTGACGTAGTAAGTTCCCGGGGTGGCAACTCCTGTATAATGTGCAGGGGGACAGTTTTAAGAAGGGTAAAAAGAGTTGTATATTTCAAATTTAAGAAATTATTATAACCTCAAAAGAGCTTATATTAACTTATGATAAGTATTTTATAGGTAATAATGAAGTTTTAACACTAGGATTTTTAGAATTTTTAAGAAGAGTATTTAAGAAATAATAATTTTTAATAATTTCAAAAATGAGCTGGGGTCTGTGTGGTGCTACTTGTTTGAGAAATTTTTGTATTATAAGTTCTTAAAATGACTTTTGAGAACTTAAAACTTTTATGATTAGTATAAAATGATATCATTAAAATCCTCTCAATGTCTTCTTTCTTACTATGTTCCTATAACCTACTTAATAAAACAGTTTATTCCCATCTTGTACATTAGAAGGGTTACGAAAACCCTGTCTTTGTATTGTGAGTTGCCACCCCGGGAGTAAGTTGTTCTTGGAATTGAGGGTGGGGTGCCGATCGACTGCAGGCAGCAGTGACCTGAATTATTTTGGCTTGCAAGCTCTATCAATGGCCGCTAGATGTTGTGGGGGAATGTCCTGGGGGGTGTTCGGCTGGGGATTGCCAGCACTTATTCTAGTTCTGCTCGGAGCCTTTTCGACAACGCTCAATGGATTGCAGACGTTGAACGGGTTGTTCTGCTTCGTTACAGTCCTCTCTGAATCCAGCGTAGAAGAGTCGCTTGTTTCGTCGTTCGTCGTCTCAGGTTACGGACACAATCACTTCTACACCAACAAATATGCGTGCGATAACACTAGTGACTTCCTGGATCATGAACCGTATCCCTTCTGCACAAGTTGGACCTGGACTGATATTTCGGGCACCGCATCACAGGGTTTTAGTTGCACTGAGAGTGCCAAAGGAAAAGGAGTTATCGAATCTTACAGTTACACACTGTATGTGAATTGTAGTTCACCTCGAATTTCTTTTCAATCCTTCATGGTCTCCTTGACGCCGGGCTCTTCTTCGATGATGGGTGCTAGCAACATTACCGGGTACCATACTGTTGCCGTTGTGGGTGTGAACCGGTGCGCGTTGAGTCAGTATTTCTGCTTTGTCTTCACCGTGCTTTGTGTTGCGATCACCGTGACCATGTTCATAATCAGGGCGTGGATGAGGACGTGTTTGGTCGGTCTCAGCTTCAGATTATCCCAAAGTGAAACCTTCTACTGGACGTATAAGTACCTTGAGAAATATGGGTTTTTCGACTTCGCAAATCCGTATCGGAACGAACCGTATCATCTAGTCAAGGGGGAGAAGTTTTACGTGATGAGAGAGCGAAGCTCGTATATCATCGGTGACGTCGGTGATACGGACAGCTTGGCATGTACCGGTGCGGATTCTGTCTACAAGTTCACGTATGTCCGTGGCGAGGTCTTTGCTTATTGCAAGGACCGCTGTGGATTTGAAACGTTCTCGGAGGCCAACTTTCAAAGATCGATAGCGTCGGTGATCAAGGAGTATCTGAAACAGAAGTCACAATCTGCGTGCGTGACGAACGATGCGAAGAGCCATTTTCTGAGTTTGACCGAATGTTGTGAGCTGGCCCAAGCGGGGTACGAGCTGGTGGAGGAAACCTCTGACGGCAACTACTGGATGTTCTACAGGAGCCCTCAGACGCAATGTCGCCGACCTGCTCAAGCTGGTTACCTGTTCCACCGGTATGCTCTCTTCTCTAAGATTCTAAAGAAGGAAGCCAGGAGAGAGTATATCATTCAGTTTCTGCTCTTGTTGAAGTCCTCATCGGCACATTTTAAATGCAGCTTTTTGTGATAACGTAACGAAAGTGATAGTACTAAGAATGTGAATTGTGAAGTGAGCTTTGAATGGTATAAATTCCTGGAGTACATGGTATGAGATAATGAGAGGAGGTGATATCGAGGGGGCATGCTGCACGCACGTATATAAGATGGCAATGAGTCAATGACCTCTATTTGGCATTAGTTAACCGTTAACCCTGAGCGTCGAGGCGGACGAAAAACGTCCGCCGGCTCTGAAAAAGATGCTGTGTGACAGCAAAAAGTTGTTTTTTATCTGATTTTTTTTTCAGAAGTGATTGTAAACACATGGTCCTTCATGGGTTGCAAAAAATGATCTCATTTGGTGCATTCATATTTTTAGACAACCCAAATTGTGATAAGATACAAAAACACAGTGTTAGGTTTCAAGTTGCCCTTCTCACAATTTTTGTGGGGCACCATGCACTATTGACTCTTGCAACTTTAGGAAATTATATTATAATTTTTGGATAGTGAGATGAACAATGCAAACTATTGTAGCCAGGTTGGTCACGGTGATTAGCCCAACGTTTAAGGGTTAAAGGACCGTTGGGAGGCCGTGACTTGCCCAGTGCCCACACTATAGCTTCAACAAAATTTATATTGTAAACAAGATATTCATTAATTTGGGAAACAGCAATTCCCAGTTTGTATGTCTCCTTAATTTGAAACTCTCATCTTAATCTTGTTGGGCACACTTGTGAGAAAACAACTGATACTTTATAGATGACATACAGATGACAAATGTCTAGATCCAAATTAGTCACAAAGAAGTGGAAATAAAATGGGTGTGGCATGAAAAGAAAATGTGGCCAAAAGTCCCAAAATGTGTTGGAATTTCCAACCTAATGAATATTGTATTTGTAGCTTCAACAGTGTTTTGGTTGATGGACACCAATAGTATCGTTATTAAAAGTTTCAAAAGTCAATAGTGCATGCCAACCTCATGAAAATTGCAATAAGGGCAACTTGGGAGTTGGAACCCAACATTGTGATTTTAAATTTTCTCACAATTTGGGTTACCTAAAAATATGAGTATATTTGATTAGATTATTATTTGCCTTCTATGATGGATCATGTATTTACATTCACTTTGGAAAAAAAAACAGATGCAAAATCAACTTTTTTTTGTTGTAAAAATTGCTTTTTCAGGGCCAGATGACAAGAAATGTCCTCATGGGCATTTAGGGGTTAACTTAGTCAACAAGAGCTAATATGTGGAACCTATGAGATGCATCAACCTAAACTACACCTAATCTGACCTTTATAAGCATTATTTTTAGCCTAGTTCTCATCATTAAACTAGTACACTGATCATTCTTTTATTTTCCTCCTTACAGGTTACTCTCCATCTTGCTTAACTGTAATTTGTTAGACCTTGCTTGGTTTTTTTAATTTGCTTTTTTTATGTGAACAAGGAAAGGTCATCAAGTCTTTGACTACCATTAGGGGGCTTCAAACATGAAATCTGGTCCTCAAACTTCTCACCTCACAGGATCTCCGACACCAGTGAATTGTTTTCATTCCCTTGCACGCGCTAAGTCTGAGACATCAGTGAGTTTGCAAAAATTTCTGCAAGAGAAGTTTCGGGGTTTGAGAACACACGTGAATGAGTCGCGAGAAGTCTCAAAGATGAGTTTCTAAAGTTCACACCTCACGTGAATCACGTTAGGAGTGAAGTCTAGAGGTGAGTCACAACAAGGTTCACGAGTGAATTCATGGAGGTGAATTGTAATGTAAATCACCTAAAACAGTTGATGTTTGAAGCTCCTTATTGTAGTGGTGCTTTTTTCTTGTCTCACCATCATCATATTGAAGAATTACTTGGTTGACTGTCACTTTCAAAGAAATCATGAGCAAGGTTGCAAAGAACTAGTACAATTCCAGCAATAGGGAAAATAGCAAAGATAATTTAAGGAAAACTTGATAACTACTTAGGAGAAATTCCAAGAATGTACAAAGAGTCAAACATGTGCTATATTTTGTTCTTAAAATAAGATGTTATCTATAATGCTCTTGTAAATGTTTACATCCAAATGACCCAACCACTTATTTTGTTGTAATTTGTAAGGGTGTTTGATTGTTTGGGCGTAAGGATTTGATACGGCATTTGTATACTGATTATTCTTTAGGAGTTGCATTGTGTTCTATTCAAGAATTATAAGTCTTGATTCATATAATGCTTGGTTGAATATTACTATGAGCTTCTCCTAGAGTACCAACTTGAAGTTGTATTATTGTGTATTCTATGCAAACTATGTTTTTTTAGCTTTGCTTATGTGTGAGCTGAAAATTTTCAACACTAATTTTTATAAAAAGTATATGTTTAAAAGCAAGTTTGTCACTTTATTGGTGGTTGTTTTAAATTAAAAAATATATAATCTCCAATTCTTATATTCAATATAACTATATAAGATATTGATATATAAGCTATTGATCAAGTACAAGTGCTATATTGAAGTTTTTTTCGATATTTTAGATCACTTTATATTACTCATATTTTATGCTAAGCCAAAAAGTGAATAAAAAAACATGCATTATACTTTTAACAAAATATAGAATATCCATGGAATTATGAACTTTCTAATTTGAACATCATATTTGTTAAATTGAGAAAAAATGACAGTTACATATTGGGACTTCTAAGTTTTGCATTCTTGAGATTATTTTCACTATTTTGGTGATTTAGAGTGAATTTTATGATGATTTCTTCAAGATCTTATATCAAAGATGTAGGATCTTGAAGGAATTATCATAAAACTAACTTAAGATGCCAAAATACTCTCACATGCAAAATTCAAAAGTCCCAAAATGTATACTTTCTCCCAATTTAACAAATATGGTGTTCTTGATGTTTTGCAAACATCTCCTCATTATAAGCAAATCAAAATAGTTTCCAAATTATTACTTATGGGTTTTGAATAATTCTTATTTATTTATATGCTACAAGCAAAGTTTTACATATAGTTTCTTTTAGAAATTAAGATAGATTTCTACCTTGCAATAGTTTGCCCCATGATTCATAATACTCTATTCAACTGTTTAGTACATGTACACACATAGACACACCATGTTTCACTAGTTTTAGACAATGGAAACAAATCTAAATTATGCAAGGCTAAGGTAATTGAGCAATATTCTTTTGTTCATGCACATTTTCTAGAACCAAACTTCCTGATCATAGATTTACTTCTTCTTAAGGAACTCCCATAGAATTTATAAAATTTTCATAGCTAATTTTTATTCATCTTTGGCCATTTCAAAATTAGTTAAATATGATACACACATCTACAATATTTAAAACAATTGTTCAGCTTAGTGAATTGTGCAACTTTTATTGTTTGGATGAAGGCATTAAAGTAGATAAACCGCACTTCTACTCAGAATTCACAAACCTTAAAATCTGATGACCAAGAATACTCTTTTAATCAAAATTAACATGACAAAAAACATTGATGGTTTGAAGAAAATGAATTAATAATACATGTCAATGAATTGGTACATAACATTTACAAGGTTTGACTTTGGAATACTTAACCTCTATGTAGTTTACTTGATTTTTTAAAATGGATTTGAATTTTAATCTTGAGCTTAAAAAATACCAGAAAGTATCATAATACAATGTTTAAAACAATATCCGGCTTTTGTAAGTGGTGTTGAAGTTGACAACTTATGTATGGATAAAATATAAAATAAAACTCTAAAAGTTGATTCTTATCTCCCAAAGATCATTGCCACGTAGAAAAATCATTTGTACCAATCTTGATATAGTAGGGGATTTTAATTATGGCATTTTGCACCAAAATCGTCCAAGTGAATAAGATTTGTGAAAAATCTAGTCAAGTTACTCCGTGAACAAGTCATGACAACCTCTAGAGGTCGTGATAGCATGTGCACCACTGAATAAAAATTTGTTCACAACTATTCGTTCACCGTTCACATTTTTTTTGAGATATCTGAAACACCCTAATTTACATGGGGATTAATATGCCTACCACATTCTTTCAGTTATTCTATCACACCCCAGGGTAAATTTTAGATTTCTACCATCAAATAGTTGAATTTGAAAATTTGGAATTCAAATTTGGACAAGACCATGATTTAGTCTAGAATCATAAAAAGATTCTAATTGAATGACACCCAACAAAAAAACTTATTTTTTTTAAACAAAAGTAAAAGAAATACTTTTCCCCCGAGCTAAGCTTTTTCATTGAGTGTTGTTCAACTACCTCTTTTTTTATGATTCTAGGATAAATCACAGTCTTTGAGTCCAAATCTGAATTCCAAATTCTCAAATTCAACTATTTGATAGTAGAAATCTAAAATTTACCCTGGGGTGTGGTAGAACAGCTGAAGGGGTGTGGTAGGCATATCAATCCCCAATTTACACATTGCAAAATGTGTCGGTATAAAGATCGTCTACCTCTGTGCAGTATGAAACGAGTTATCATCATCCGGTACCTTATTACCCGGTAAAAGAATGACCGATCCAAAATGGATGAAAATTGTGTTCCCAGATGAAGACCAGAGAACGTTCATCGTACCCACATCCAGCTCGAGGCCGCGCGAGTCTCTCTCACAACAGTTGCAGGCTTGCAACACGCCAGACCTCTCAGACTGCGAAGTCTGGCAGAGAATCCCTCACCGCGTCCCGTGTCAGAATTTCTGCATTCCGCAATCTGTCACAGCTCGAAGCTGCCATCGCCAGCTCTATTCCTGTTCCAAACATTCCCCCAAACGGTCCAGAAACGAGCCAGAACGAGACCTTTCAGTCCCGCAATGAAGAGTCAGTCCCCTGCTGCTTCCCATAGCTGGTGATCGCATTGTTCCTTCTGGAGGTTTGTGACTAGGACCGCATCGAAGAAAATGACGCAGTTAGAACCCGAAGTATTGGATGAGAAGGAGCGAAGGGTTTCCCTGGGGGAGTGGAGATTTGAAGGAGGCCTGAGGGCCAGAGATTTGAAGAGATTCTTGAATTAGGGTTGCAAAGGGGTTGAGAAATCGCGCTTTTTGTGAGATGTTTGAGCAGGACGGTCTGTGGAGCGGGAAATTTGAAACTTTGGAGATCGGATGCCGTGGCTACTTGGGAGAAGAATAAATCAATTGGCGAAGAGTAAAGTAACAATCGGGAGCAAGCATGGCAGCTCCGCCTCAATACAATCAATGGGCTCCGCCGCTGTCACAACCTGCCGATGCAGCTCATGACGAGGTTCCCCCTGCTCTTTCACTGCTTCTTTTGTTCATTTCCTCTGCTGCACTGATCTCCAGGCTTTGAAAACTGCTGTAAAACAACCTCATCGTGGTAATTAAGCTGCAATTTTTTAAGTAAAAGATCGCTTGCAAAGCAATTCGCCAATCAACTGTTCAGCTGCGTTCATAGAATCAACTTCGTTGCATGAATCGACTGTTTCATTGCAAAATGCGTCTTTTGATTCATTGATTTCTTAGTAAAATTTAGTGTTGAATTACTGAGCTCTCGCAGCGCTACCTCATGTGTATTTATGACTCCATGATCGCGTGTGATCATGGAGCCCTATAGTTATAAATGACAACTTTGCTACAACTGCAATTTGATGAATTCTTTGTGAAAAGTTGCAAATGCAGAAAATTGTTGCAACAAAGTAGAAGAGAATACATGCTGGATTACTGTTCGATAGACTAGCGGTTAGATTCATGGAGTTTTATAGGTCCAGGGAGTTTATTCAGCTTCACAGACAATTATCCTTCATTTCTCATTTTCAACCGGTTTTTTACGCACTTGTTTTTGATGATTGCCTCTGTTTATTCTGTGATTAGATATAAGTTTGAAGTTTTGACCGGTTTTAATCCGGTAGTTTTTTAATTCAGCAGTTTTTTTTTTTTTTTCATTTGCACCGGTCCAGAATGCATGAATGTGTCGGTTCTGTTTCCGAACATAGGTGCAGGACTGATTATCGAACAAAATACTGCTTGGAATGAGGTATGATTGGTTGTTGGTTTGGACAGGTACGCACTATTTTTGTCTTAGGTTTTCCTGCGGATGTAAAAGAACGAGAACTACAAAACCTGCTGCGGTGGTGGCCAGGTTACGAAGCGTCACAAATGAATTTCAAGTGTGACCAGCCAATGGGTTTTGCGCTGTTTTCCACAGCTGCCATGGCCATGGCTGCACGCGATGCTCTTCAGGTGGGTACAGAGTCTCACATCACCTCCATGTGGCTTTTTAAAATGTGATTGCCTCAAAAATTGACATTGATTTATGAGTCTTCGTTGCCTGGGGTTTAGGAACCTGTGAGTACGGTTTGATGCATTGAGATGGCCAATATCACTTGCCTCTTTATAAAATTTTATAGTTATTGGGGATTATGGGTGTCTACGTTATAAACATCATGCTACTTTTGTTCTTTCTTGATAGCCCGGAGTTTTGTGAACCAAGCACCCATCGCAATAGACGCCTAATTCCGTGTGTCTGGAACCAGAACTTGGTTTTTGATGGAGATACAAATTCTGTATTACGAGCCGAAATGGCCAAGAAGAACCTGTTTGTGAAGAGAGGTACGCTATTCAGATTGCTTACGTCTTTTGCTCTGATTATTTGTTTCTTTATTCCAGGACTTCCAATACCAGCTTACATCGTATTCTAAACCTAGTTTGAACTACTAACAGAGCAAGAAAGCCCAATTTGGGCCTTAGTATTTTCGAGTAGATCATGGAAAGACTTTCTCTTGTCCAATTTTGGTTTATTTCATGACCAGTACACGCAATGTTTTCATGGATTTCTGATGATATGAATTATAACCCCCTCTGAATCATGCTTTTCATAATACTATCAGTCAATCTATAACAGATCTGCAGAATCAAACCTTAAACCCTACAGGACCATGGTTTTAAAATGACCGGTTTTGTCTTGGGAATCGTAGACTTGACACAAACATCTCACAGTTATTGTTGGTGCCATCTACTTATTTTAGAGTGGGGTGCTCAGGAGTGACGGGCGATCTTAACGCGGGGTTTGACGCAAGTAAGCGCATGCGCACAGGGGGTGGTGATTACTCTCCAGCTCCTTATCCTGCACCATATCCTCCTGCTTATCCTGCTCAGCATATGGCTGTTCCTGCATGGAGCCCTCAAACGTAACCATTTTGCTTCATTTTCTTGCAAACTGGCATATTCCATGTAGGGATGATTGATGGATTGTTTGTGCATGAAATTTCATTATTTCCATGCACATATACTCTTTGACTAATTGGTGAAGACAATGAAGGTGTTTGCTTGGTGTTGATCTGCAGCTATGCTCCGCCGCAAGTTCAGTATGATCAATATGCTGCCTATACGGTACCACAGCCATCACCAGTGGCACCATCTGGCTATGCTCCAGTCCAAGTATCTTCCTATTCTCTACCTATTTGGATTAGTATTGTTGCGTAATTGTTGCTTTGTTGTGGTATCCACTTTTGATTGCCTCTTGCAAACTCTAGTTTTATTTGGTAAGAAGTTTGTAGGTCAGTAGGTGGTTCTGTATTCATGGTATATAAATGGCTTTAGAGGTTCACTGAGGTTTGCTCCATAGCTAGAGAATTTGGGATCGTTATGAGGAGATAAGCTGAAATGGGCCATTTTTAACACATTGGAGCACGGCACTACATGACATAGGATTTATATGTGCAAACTGTTGTGTGGGGTGATAATGCAGAACACAAAGGACAATCCGCCTTGCAACACGTTGTTTATAGGGAATTTAGGAGAGGCTGTTAATGAGACCGAGCTGCGGGCGCTGTTCAGTGGGTGGGTTTGTCTTTCCATTCCGTGAGCCTTTTTCAGCTCATCAAGTTTGAGATATTGATTTCTAATTGCAGCTAATTCAAGAAATCTTTCTATTGTTTCTTCATTCTCAACATCTTATGTTGGTTTGTATAGTCTTTCGCATCTTCGTGTTACAAGTCTACTTTCAGTTCATCCGTTTTGGATCGGATTTAGGGTACTCACATGGTTTGTTGTCATCATAGTATGTCTTGGTTTTTGTTGGAAGTGAATTGGCAAAAACTTAAACTTTGCATATTCGGCTGCATCCTTTTCAGTTGTTTGTACTTTCAGGCAACCAGGTTTTAGGCAAATGAAAGTTTTGCGGCAAGGCAAGAACACCGTTTGCTTCATTGAGTTTTTGGTAATTCCTCCACGCACAAACGTTTTAGAAATTCAATTGTTCTGGAGTTAGTTCTTTGTTCTATCATGCAATATTTTAAAAGAGATTTAATCTGCCTATACATGAGTAAGTGGCCCTGGAGAAATAATTAGTTGTTGAACCCAGGTTCAGTGAACATTGAAGGTTGGAAGCCTTCAAGAATGCATTTTCTGGTTTACTTGGTCGGATGTAATAGTATCAACATGAATCGATGACCTCAACGTGTGCTGGTTCCTTATGCAGGATGTCAATAGTGCCATGTCAGTACATGCAAACTTGCAAGGCGCTGTTCTTTCAACTTCAGACAGAGGTGGCATGAGAATACAATATCCTTAAATCACGCATGTTTTTCGCACATTATGAATTGTTCAAAATTGAAACAACGCAGTAATATTAATGCAATAGTAATGAATTAACACTTCTTGACATTAACCAAGGTTTTGGTACGGTTAGACTGTTCCAAGGAATTTCTAGAAATGTCATAAATAGAACCTATGGGCATCATAGTTGTTCATTGATGATCTATCTGTCTAGGCCTTGTGAACATAATTGAGGGTTCTACCACTTACCTATGCCTTTGTCTTAATTGATCGCCTTCTTAACCAAAGCACGTTCTCAAAGAATCCCTATGGGAGGAAAAGAGAAGGAGGACTTAACGCGCACCATGACTCAGGAGTAACAACTGCCCCAGGTGTTGAAGCGAATGGAGGGGGAGAGCAGACGTCGGTGCCTCCTATGGTGGTTCCCGGACTCGAACAGCAGCAAGCAATTGCATAGCTGGACATGTGTCAGTTCATGCTCTTCTAAGAATGTGATGTACTTCCAACTCTAGAGCTCAAGCATGGTTTCCTTTCTATTGCATCATCCTCAGCATACGCATAGCGTGAGTTGAATTATCCTCGCTTCTAACATCTCGGGAATGTTGCATTTATTCTCTGTTCATATTGTAATGCCTAAATGACCCTACGAGTTCTATTCACGTGTTGGTGCACGTATGCCGCTCAACAGCATGGAAACTGCTTCTTAAATGGCTGAGGCACGCCATGATATTTGCAAGCGCCAATAATGAGCATTTACAAGCATGAGTGATGCGGCATTTCGAGTTTTAAACGATGTACTTCATCATGCAAATTCTCCTGTCGTTTCCGAAAATATTATTCAATTAGTTTGTATTCACGAACACTGTTTCTCTTGGCACTATTCATTGTAGTCCGTTTTACTCATTCAACTCGTGCATGTTCACTTGACTAACTTGACTCTTCAGAGCATGAGATCATCGTGTTTAGAAGCATTAACAGAGAAATCAATCCCAAGAGGTATTGTAGAAAACCTAGCTATGTGATGCGGACAATATCTTAAATGGCGTTACAATTGGCAGGGTCTTGGTTTTCTTGAAAACCTCATGAGAGTTTGGGTAGCCAATCATGAAGGTGAAAGACATGATTGGACAGAGAGTTTGCAATTTGCTCACCATTCTCCTGTGATGCCTGGACTAATCTGTTTGATGAGTGGAAGCTGACAGGGTTCTCCTTTGACCTAAAACCTGAGGTTCTTAATAAGCCTCGAGACATTGCGAGGCAGAGGAGCATGACATTTGGACTAGTCTGTTGGCATCCTCGGGATCTGAGATTCCTTGTACAAGGTTTTCTATCAGGTCATTTCGTATCATGAACTGTGGGGCATTGATCATAATCACTTTAGAAGTACCCTGACATGTATCTGCAAGGCAACCTTGTCCTCAATTATGGACTATATTTATGATGTTAAGAACTACCCCGCTTCCTTTCTCCTTTTCGTGCTTTAGGAAATCCTTCACGAAACTGTTGCATATTCACAACTCTTGCTGATTCACCGAGGCACTCGAAAATACTTTTCAAAACAATTGGCCACCCTTTTCTTTTCTTTTTTGTTACTGACGAAATGTAGCTGACGATCAAATTTCGCATTCATTGTTTCCTTACAGACACTGACGAATTATGGTTTGGTCCGTTTTTGAATGGAACGCCACAGGGTCTAGTATTTACACTGGAAGGTAAAAGGATCCACTACGGGACTGGTTCGCTTCTGACCTCAAAGATGTGTAGTTCTGGAAGCTGGTCTTACTCATTGAAACTACGTCTTTTACATGGCATTAAGCATGAAATTCGAGTAGTTGCAACTCTTGGACATGAGCATGCCTTGGCCATCTTCAAAAAAAATCTACCTAAGAAAATAACGTCAATCACAAGCATTAAAACATTCCTAGTCAAGTGATCTTGGGAGTAAGTTTGGATAACTCTCAAACCTTGGCAAATCGTTGATACCTTTGCCACGAGGTCAGTTTTCGAAGGTGGTGCTAAATGAGGCTAAACAAGGAGATCTTTGAGGATCATTCAATGACGGCAAGCAAACCCCAAGGGCCTTCAGCTGGGCAGTAGAATATCCAGTCACCAGAGGTATTCTACAAAACCCAGCTACGTTACAAGTGGCAGGATTTATATTAGAAAGTATAAGGTTACCGTGGGCAGGGTGTAACATGGCTTGGTTTTCTAGAATACCTTTGGAGCAATGGTCTATTAGTATCTCACTAGAATCAGCTGAAAGCATCACCATTGGTCCAGTAAGAGTATTCAGGTGTCGAGGTTTTTTCGGACGTCGATTTATTGGTATTGAAGTAGCATCTTCTGGTTTTTGAACTGGGTGACCGACTATTTTCTCAGGATTGGTGACTTTTCTGTTGCCATTTCCACAAGGCAGGTGACAGACTTTCTCCATGGTAGGTTGTTAAGAATCCTTCATTTGTGTACGATACAGGTTGCTTCAAAGTTTATCAACGTCGCCTTCTGTTGTAGTACCACGGTTGTAGAATATCTGCTGTATCCGGACCCAGCACCTGGACTGAAGCATCACGCTGAAAATGAAGTTGGTCAAGTTGCCTTCGTTGACACGCCGCATACAAAGAACAGGCGAGGACAAGATGGCATGCTGAATGGTGGGGTTCAACGAGTCATAGTAACACTTTCATTTTTTCAGGCTTACTCTTTTCAGCATTTTTTTTTGGTCTAGTTTAGAAATTGGGAGTAAAAGTTAGAGCTCTGAACCTCAAATTAGAGTACGACACCTTCTGGAGTAGTCTCAACTTGCAGGATATTAAATTTAATAAGGGAATCCCATCATGCTCAACCTAGGGAACGGTTTTTTGGTTAGGATCCCACCGTTCGGCATGCCATCTAGCCCTAGCTTGAAAAGAATGCTACCTGCAGTACACACCCAACCCATACTCATATGGTACACTTGTTCACATTGACTGCAACTTAATCTTGTCTTTTTGGGGGCGATGCATAGTACGGCTCACAGGTTAGGGCTACTAAAGCTAGATCCTCTTCAAACGTGGACCAAGTGAAGCGAGGACATGCAACGAGGTACAGTTCCCCTCAAACGAACCTCTGCTTCAACATTCCAACATGTTTTATCATCAGCAGTATTTGAATTATGCGAATTACTAGTCCTTGAAGGTCACATGAAGTGATGAAACGTGAGCTGTGAACCTACTGAATCACTTGGCTACATGCACAATGTCCTCATGTACAAACTGATCCCTACGTCCGGACATAATGGCCTCTCAGGATTTCAGATACCGGAATCCGCATCTAATTCTGGTGCTTCCTGAGCCTGTCGATGAGTTGATTGGACTTTGCAGCATGGATATCCGTGCAAGATGCTACAAATTGAAAGAGACCGGTTTTCTTCTTCAACACTGCAACAGACCTCTTCCTGATCTTTTCCTTTCCATCCAGTTGAAGTTGGACCCTTTCATGCGTGTGCCGTTGTGTAGAAAACGCTCATTTGTGTGACTTGACTTTGGTTTTAAGACGTGTTGTAGATCTGCTGCTTGCTCGTGGTTTTGGAGAAGTTTATCGAGTACTAGCAGTAGTCCTTGTGTGCAGGCAGTGTCGGAGTGAAGCCTAAATGCTATGGGGAGACTCTTGAAGACCTTCTCTGTGATACTCTTGCTCCTTAGCTTCACCTTTGTTGCTTCGGCAGGTACGTCCATGTCGACAACGCCTCCCTTCCTGAGAGGTGGCAGTCCCGGAGCTGGGAAGAACCTCCATTCACTTGCATCTAGTTTACTGTGAAGTCTCACCTTTCCTATCTTTATTTTTGCGTTTTCATTTATACCATTCTAAGCAGCACTTGTTGGCTCACCTTCTGAATCGGATGAAAAGGAGTCCCTCACATTGTTTGCATAGTTGCACTCCTTTTGAACAAGTAGGCTCTTTAAAACTCTAGTGTTGCTTGATTTGCCATGGCACTGCTATGATTTTGCTACGGATTTGTTACGGCTTTGCTCTTGTTGACATCGTTCTCAAAAAGGCGATTCTGCCCAAGAATGTTGTTATGTTGTTTTGAGCTCATGTCTTGGGATGTTTTGTTTGACAGTGAGGATGAATGGGTTTCGTACTCCCAAACCTGTAAAAGGGCTTCGTTTCTTACCGCGGAGTACTCCCATGGGCTACCCACCTCCACCATTGGTGACTCCTCCGTTTTAGCAACTGTCACCATGATTTCTAATTTCGAAGCCGCAACAATTATTTGAACTCGTTTCATCTGTGGTGCATCCTTCCTGATGACGGTGCAATTTTACATCCTCTAATAAAATTTCGGTGTTTGATTTGAAATTGATGTAAGCTTGGCCTGCCTTGAAAAAGTCTGCAATTATGTATGTGAGCATAAGGGACTCCTGTGATTCTCTATCCTAGGCAGATATGATGTTCACCCAAATTTTTAATTTTTTTGTTGACAGGTGACCTGTGTCATTGCTTGCTTGGCTGGAATCCTTGGTTTAGTGATGTGGGTACACAAAATGATTTATGATTTTGTGAATCTGTTATGGGTGCTTACTAAAAGGTGGTCAAAATCTAGATGGAGAATAGACGCAATAAACACAAATGACCTTTTCCAATTCATAGTCCTAGTTTTATAATTGGTAATGATTGAAAAAGCATTGCTGGTGTTTCTGATATAAATTTACTAAAGAAGATTGGATAATGTGAAGTGCAAAATCTTCAGTCATTTTATAAGTTGATGATAAAACTACGGGTGGGTGTAAGTTAACCTTACCCATTCTCCCGAGCGTTTAAGGGTTTAGGGTGCTTCAAGGTCTTGGAAAATTCAGGAATTTTTTTGTAGGGTTAGTCTTTCAACAAGTTATCATGGAATGTTATTTCTGTGGAAAAACATAGTGTAAAATATTTTATATTAAAGAACAAAGTTACAACTCAAGGGTACCTAAAAGCAACTCTAGACTACTTTTGAAATTGCTTGGATGTGTTCTTATAATGGCACTTGACGGTTTTAATCCTAACCCTCTCAAATTAGCTTAGCAATTGACATGTGGCAAGATTTGCTTGTGCAAGTAGCATTTATTACTTCACTTTGGAGTCAATAGTGTATGGTGAAACCCTCAAATCTAAGGTGCAAATTTGCACACTGCTCAAAATTGGGTGTGTTTACCTTATTACATCTTGGTCTAATGTTTGCACAATATTTCATTTGTTGATTCACCAAGGTGTAAGTATGGCACAACTTTTTTTAATGAAATGAGCCTTACCCTCATCTTCTTTTTTTTAGCAATTTTTTTTTAGCAATTTTACACATTGGTGATAAAATGACATATGACCAATTTGTCTTGGTCATACTAGTGTGCATTTGTCATAGATATTTTCTTTACCTAAGTTCATAACAAAAACCAGCTTGATTATTTGTGGGCATTCTTTGCTTTTTTTTTTTTGTTTTTGTATAATTGCAATGAATGTGCTAAAGCAAGTTGGAATTATCATTTTTTCAATGGCTTCAACTTGTATGGTGAGCATTATTTTATACGTGAGATTTTATGCATCCAAATACATACATCCAATGTGAAACTCAAAACGAAGTGAGTTGATTTTGGGATTGCTATAATTGTATCAATCAAAAAAATTATAAAGGATTTCATTATCTAACCCTTAACTCCTAGTGCATTTTTCCTTTATTTCACCCCTCACCGCCCATGCTATTTTTGAGTATCTCAGAATTTGCTCAAAAGTGAACAAAATGTTAGCATTTTGATCAATCTTAGCAATTTTCTCTGAAGCACAACCATACAAATTCAAAATAGACATGTTATAGATCACATAGGAAAAGAAATCACAACAACATCACTTGTGGATTGAAAGATTATAATCTTTAATCATGAGGGTGTTAAAACTGCAAAAGTGATTTCAAGTCTTTCAATCCTCTTTTTGCATCTCAAACCTAAAATTGAGGGTACCAAAAATATATAAGTATGTAAAGTATAACATGCATAACCCCAATCAATTTACGGCTTCTCAAAATCTATTCTACAATTTTTTTAATTGAATTTTTAATGTGATTTTTTCTCCAAGTTCTAGTGTACTTGAGGCTCATTTCCAAAAGCCTTCAACACTAGAAAGTGAAGATTTGCAATGGACACCCTTGCACAAAATCTTGAATAGACAAATCATGTTAATTCATTTTGAAAATCAGACTTGTAATGATGAAACTAGACTTCAATAAGAATTGAAAAATAATTATTATTATTAAAAAAATCTTAAAAAAAGGTTGTACATCTCTGAATAAAATTTGAGGAAGCCCAATTTGGGCCCTTGGGCAGTGAAGGGTTAAAAGTGTACATAATTTCTTGAAATACAGAATTTATACTTGACAAATGTAGCTTTAGTTTCTTTCTTAGTTGGCTTTTATATAGCTTTCTTTTAAAGGTATATTGTGTTGACTTGTGAATATTGTACATTTACATGGATCCTTGAGTTTAGTAAGTTATTAACAATAGGAGAAATTTTTGGTAAACTATACTCTTTGATTCCATTCAATTTCAAGAATTGAAAATCTATTCATCAAAATTTGAGCTAAGGTATATCAATGTGTTTAGACTTTTAATCTAGGACATCAATAAATCAAAATTGTCAAACAACACATCTTCTATCCTTAAAAACTCATTTTTATACAATTTTCAAAGTAGAAAATAGACAATCTTTGAGGGTAAATGATAAGAGTTTGTTTTATTTTTAGAATAATTAGATATTTTCTTTTGAGTATAAAAAAAGGTGAGGTAAAAAAAGAATTCACATCCAACTAATGTAGAAAAGAAAACAACTTTTGTTAATTTCTATCCATCATCAAACTCTCAATAAAAAATAAATACATAAATAATGCAATGATAGATATCAATCCACAAATGGGAACATCCACATACAAAACCTAAAAGTGGCTTCTCACATCTTATTGAGCTAGGTAGGCCCAAGTGGTAAATTATAGAAGCTTCCTTGCTATTAATCATAATCATTATATTACATCTCTTATTACACACCATTTAAATGATGGTTAGCAAATCAATTTGAGGATGATTTCTAGTCATGCTATCATGGTTTAAGCTATTAGAAGAATTGGACATCAAACCTACTTATATAACTACCACTATATCCTCTAATGTTTGTGTAATTGTGGCCCAAAGATTTACCAAGTTTGCATTTGCCATAAGCACCTTACACTCACAATTTCTAAGCTAAGGTATTTTTGAGCAAAGAATTGATCCAAACCCATGACATTCCAACTTCTATAAACAAATTACTTAATCATATAGGCACAAAATATTGTTTTACACATGTACAAAGCCTAACAACTATGGTTTTATTCCTTTTAGAGTTATTCCAACTGCAACAAAAGGGTTACTTATGAATTTTGAAAAAATTATTGGTCCTTAATTCATATGTAAGCAATTATCAATTGAAAATTTAAACACTTATTATGAAGGAGACTGTAACAAACTATTTGATTCTTCACCTTGCTTGTAGAAGTACTTATTTTGAGAATCTCACCATTGTAGTTTGAAATGTCAAGGTTTTTGGCATTCAGTTTTCTGTTAATAAAAATAACACAAAAATTCAACTTATGCATAGATTGAAGATTGTGAGTTTTTGGATTTTGTACCATAAGGTTTACTTTGATAAAAAAGACTATACACGTACAACACTAAATCTCCCCTTTCACGTCACTATATAAAATCGTTCACAAACGAATATCCGCTTGTTTGAAGGATCTCTATATAAGAAAATGTGATATGTAAATTTTTATTCCTACAAAAAAAATTGCAATAAAAAAAGTGAAAGAAAAATCAACATGCTACAATCACAAAAATTACACATGATAAATCCCACTTAACCTTAAGTGTTGGATGATACTTCACATATCAGTTTGATTTACAACCACATCAAATTGATTCTCTCATGTAAAAAAGAGAGTGAGTGAATAAAAAGTTAGGATTCAAAAGAAGGAATTAATCCCACTTTAATTGGTCGTGACCCAGGTATTCTTAAAATGTCAAGTCCATGGTCACAAATGGCCATGTGTGCTTTCAACCAATTTTGTCCTAAAGTGATATCATAGAGTTGTCCGGGAAGAACAATAAATGTTTCACAACATTCCACGTCACCCACTTGAATGGTAACAACACACAATTTTTCTAAACATTCTTCAATAAGAGTGTTTGCTAAAGTGATTTTTAATGTATGGTTGGTGTACCAAGGCTTGAGTTTCATTTGTTCCACTAAATCTTCCGTGATTGAGGTAATTGTTGAACCACTATCCAACAACATGGTCGTCTCTCTTCCATTAACTTTTCCAATAACGACAGAAACTGCTTCTTTGCACTTCAAAATGTTCATGATTAAATTATTTTGCTTGTCTTTTAAAGTAAAGAACTTATTGTAATCTTCTTCAGAGACTTTGTACATTGAATCATGGACATTAATTTTTTTCATTTGCAAATCATTATTCATATCAACGTTTTCAATTCGGTACAATTTTGGTATTGCTTTATGACACATTGTTGAGTTTTGGGCACATTGAATTTCTTTTGAAGTTAGAGGCGGTTCTTCATTTTTATGAAAACAAAAACTTAGTTGTGCAAGTTGAGAAACATTATATTTACAACTATGGGAATTTATTTTATGGATGTATTTACAATACGGACCAACCTGACAATTATTTGTTGAATGTCCTAAACGTCCACACAACACACAATTAATAAAGAGTTTCCTTTTTCTCTTAAAGTATTTTTTACAAGCTATTCCCGGTTCATGCTTTATTTTGTAAATATGAGCTAATTTTATATAGTCCTTGGAATTTCTATATTCAATTTCATTAGATACTGGAGAAGAGTGTAATAAAGTGTTTATTTGCTCATTTAGATTGGTCTTGATAAATGTTTTTGGTTGAAGGTCGTTTGTTAATTTCAAAGGTTTGTTGGTTTCGTCATTAAATACAATGTCGGTATTTTTTATGTTGTAATCAGTATCCTTGATGACATCCAATAATGTCTCTAATAGTAAAGGGTTGTGTTGATATGTAAATTGGTTGTAAAACTTACATTCATGACAAAAATGACCTGGTTTATCACACAATAAACAAGTGAAAAACTCATTTGATGGCCATTGAGCATTTTGTATCACCTCAGAACGAAAAACCCTTTGAGTGCCATGTCTTGTGCCATGACGGGGTTCAAAAACTTCACCAAACCTATACAAGCTTGTAACACTTCCAACTTCTGGTTTTTCCTTGACTATAAGATTTTTCCAAGGAATGGTGTAGGCCTTTTTGAAATTTGAAAAGAATTTAACACAATTTGGTGGTAAACTTGACAATGCACTTGAAGTCCATGAATCCCATGTCCTTGGTGAAAGAAAATCAAATGTATTTAATTGATTACTATCTTGTGCTTTGGACATTCGTTTATCACCATTTTTTTTTTTTTCATTTTGATTTTGAGGTTTTATTTCATCTTGAAATTGATGTCTTTCTATGGATTTCACACTTCCACTTTTTTCACTCGTAGTAGATGATGTCAACCCTTCGTTGTTATGCTCAAATGTTTGCCTCATAAAATGCCCTACTGTAATTGCATGTGGCGTATTGTGTTCTACAATTTTGTTTTGAATCGTTGGTGGATACTGATCTTTGAAGTCACTATTGTTTTGCAAATCTTTGTTTTCAACATTTTGTGGATTATTCAACTTTCCAATCAGTACAATTTTATTGGATCCGTTTAATTCATTCTTATGAATCAAATTTTGGCTTTCTAAAGATGCTCTTTTCAAATGTATAGTAAGTTCATTAGTACTTTTCACAGTACTACTAAAAAATTGTTCACTATATCTTTTTTTGTTCATTTCTCTTTCAATTTCATCTTCTCCTAAATTTTGAGCTTGTAAAGATAACTTTTTCATATGTAAAATGATTTCAGGCTCCATGTTACAGTTTTGATTTATTGTAATTTAATTTACTTCTTGAAGTTTGATTGGGAAGTGAAAATAATGATTTGTACCATGATTTGATATCACCCATTCAATATCAAATACTCCTTTTGAATAAAATATCCAATTTTTTCATTAATTGCGTTTCTACATTTCATATTCATACTGGAGCTTTTTAATAATTTGTCATAAATCGAACTTAATCTCGTATTGAATTCCAAAAGCTTGTAAAATTAAAACAAAATTAAGTCAATTGTTGATTACACATTCAACACGGAGATGCCTTCTAAATTAGCACCATACTAGTTTTAAATATGTCACATGCATCATTTTTACACAAGATGTAAAGCTATGTTCAAAGTGTGATATTTAATCATTCAATCATACACAAACAATAAATCTTTTTATAAGATTTTAATTACATCACACAAGCTTTTTTTTAAATTTACAATCACATATCAACATAAGAAAATTAGTAATATTCCAAGAATTAGGTTGATATTACAAAAGATTCATCTAGTCAAAAAGAACAAAAAAAGTGTGCAAGAGAGATTAAAGATTCAAATATATTGAGAGAAATACATTTTTCATGAATTCATTATTACAGTATGTAACAAAAATTCTACAATTAGGTTAAAAAGGGAAAAAAAAAAGAAAAAGAAAAAAGAAACCTTAACAAAAGACTTCTAATCATAAATTCAATCTAAAACATGGATATATTTTACATTAAAAAAATTCAAAGTTCTGACTTCAACAGTTGCAAAACATGTGGATGAAATTTATAAGCAACTTATCACTAACTTGTGGTCCTACGGTTGCATATTTCAATGTTCTTAAAAACTAATGAACAAATGTGATTAATGCTCCAATATACATGATGACATGATTATTTTGCAAAGCATAGTCATTTGTAAATAGAACAAACCTAGAGTATTACACATTTCAAGTAAATAGGTAAATCAATGAATATGTGTTAAAGTTAATACATGTGATTATTTGGAAATAAGCATGTTACAAAATATGAAAATGTTTGTTCTATATATAGGTTTGCAATTATAAAATTTAAAAAATCAGCCAATAAACTATTTTTGAATTGCATTATCAATCATTTTCAAACAAACCTTATTTGGTATAATTATTTACATATAATTCACATGAAGGTAAATTTTACGTTGCTTTTTATTATATACACCACGAGTCCTGATCCCATTTTGCTACTGCAAAATGGTATCATGAATTGTCAATCATGGTGGTGTGGGACTCAAATTGGGGATTCAAGTAGGAACTCCAAGAAATGGTCTCATATTGGATGCTTTTACTTAAAATAATTGCACCACATGAAGGTAGCAATCCATGCTGCTAGTTTTGCTTTTTGCAAGGAATTTCAACCTTTGAGTACCGTCATTGTAGATGATTCTACCTAGGCCTACCAATAAATCTCATGGTCAAGCTATGCTCCAAACAGTCACCACAACAACTCCTCATACACAACATTGGTTGTTGTTTCACCATTCAGACAATGTAGTGTCACATTCCCAACACTAGTAACTCAAGACAATGCTACATACAATTGACCATGCGTAAATAGAGGCTCTGGCAAATAAATGCCCACCGTTCCCATGGTCTTGCCTTGCGCCTTGTTCATTGTCATTGCAAATGCAAGTTGGATTGGAAATTGCTGCCACAAAAGTGTAAACGGCCAGCATTGACCAGTGGACGACGTGGCAATTCTTGTTATATACACAATAAATCTTTTAGTTGTTTTTATTACTAATCATTTAACGACTTTGTAGTGCAAAACATTGCGAAGCCCTAATTTATAATATCTTTGAAAGATGAAAAAGTCCATTTATCATAATCACAATAAAGATTGTGCTTAGCCCTTAAATGATCATAAACCATAGTATATACATTGCCATATGATTGGCATTTGCTACTAATAAAAAGTTTTAATTTGGGATATCAAGTAACTCATTGGAACAGCTTTGATCTATTCTCCAACTTCTTTGTTGATCTCAATTGTAGTAAAGGTATGATTTTGTTCCAAATACAAGGAAAACACCTTGTATGTATTGGTTGTAGCATCACATTCAGACATTTAGGGGTTAAAAAATCCATACTACACATTAAAGTACATTCTAAAGTATCCAAATGAAATTAAGGAGAAAGTTTACAAAAGCATTCTAAAACATAAAATGCAAAAGAAATCTTTGCTTTGAAGTCATTTACTTCTTCAACTACAATGTAAAATATACAACATCATATAATTTCTTTATATGAAAAGAAAAGCCCAAAAAGAACATCATCTTTTCTCGTAGTCAAGCATAAATTGAGATAATTGTTCTAGGATAATAGAAGAGAGTTTTTGTACGCATTTCGCACTACCCATGACTAGGGAAATTAAGCATCCACATTTGTCTTTTATCTTCACATTTACCCTACAAATGTATGCCACAATCCCAAGAGTACCTTCCTTCTACACCATTCGATACGCCACATTGCCTCAAAATTCCACATAGCATATGTCCACAATAGACTTTGCGATCTTTTAACTTTATAACCTTGATTAATTGAACATTTTTACAGTTTTACAACCGTACATATAAAGCTTCATTAACAACAGCAGCTTGATAACAAGACTGCACGACAAGGTTGATTTCGACCAAATCTAGAGAGTTAGAGAAGAACAGCCAGTATGATATATTTGACGTAATAACTAAGTCATCTAAATACTGACAGAAACGTCCATTCAAGCTAACAAGCTAGAACTCGAGCAGTTGACAATCCTGTGTAATACATACAAAAGAAGAAGCTTCTAAAAGCCATTATTATTATAAATAAATAAATACATGAAAAGGCATGATGGATTCGTAAGCAAGATACGCAAAAACCTGAAAACAGTAGAATGTAACAGCAACCTCAAATATATACATGCAACCTACTCGACTAGTCAAACAAGATGAGAGTCGGTAGATACGCAAAACTGCTAGCAAAGATAGATTCGAACTCTTTGGCAAGGCTCATATTGGAATCATCGGGTTCATTGCAAATTCAATCCCTTGACGTAGCAACCAACGCAAAAGATCCTGCGCAAGAATTTCAAAGCTCATCAGAGGATGGCTTGTCCTCATCAGAACCCGAGAACCAGCCACTTCCACTCTCGTCACTGCTGGGATTTTCGTTGGAGCTCTCCTGATAAGAGTTTTCAGCATTGCATTCTTCGCTTTTGGTCTCATCACCAACGCCCTTGTTTTCGTCTGCCCCAATGATGAAATCCTTGACTTCGAAGGCGATCAACTGGAGTGCTTTAGCTATGTCGTAAGTCATCAGCGAAATCCTGCTCCCAGCCCAGCTTCCTACCTGAGTCCCAACAAGATAGCCAACTCGTCCAAACCTGTTCTCTCCCTGTATATGGACAATAAAAATCATCAGAAAACATCAGCATAGCAGAAGCGGCTTCCCAAACAACGATCATAAACATGGAGTAAGATTTAAAATTTCCTAATTACGTTTTCAAGTTCTTTTCTTTACTGTTGGCTTGAAGCTCATACATTGAAAATCTACGAAGAATGCATGACCCCTAATTGCCGAACTGGCACACAAGGAACTGCTTCATTCCATATCTATGAGAGTTGAGATATATCAATCAGGAAGCTTCAAGAACGGTCGAGAAGTAAATGTACAAATAGAAAGAAGAAACCATGCCGTACATTATTAAGTAATATGAATATGTTTTGGAAGTTAATATGATCAACTGATAGCTTGCAAACTAAACCCCCAAATGCCCAAACTTAAAATAGAAAGTCAAGATACCAGCAGTATATTACGATTTTTTCCTCAAACTAGATGAAGATGAGAGAAATGGGAGGAATACGATCCAGACACTCACCGCTATACCACCACCCCATGTCCCAACAAGAGTGCCAGTTGTCCGCATTGTGACCTCTGCAAAACTGCCGCCATAGTACAACACCTCCAAACCATCCCAGACGGCTGCAAAGAGGGGTCCCATAATTCTTCGGGCCTGAGTAGACGTGGCCCTTGCAGAAATCTCTGCTATGTTATGAGCTTTCCTTGCAGCCTCTGACTTTACCAGACCATCTGAAAGTGCTTGCTGCCAGGCAGTATTGTATGCCTTTTGCTTTGAATGTTCGACGATACTTGCACGAAGGTTGTTAGTGTACATCTTTGAGCCCATCTTCACTCCGCAAGTCAACGAACCTAATCCAAAGTCCAGGCAATCCCCAAACTCATCCTTGCCGGTCTTCGAAGCAGTCTCCTCTCCTAACCTTACCCGTGCTTCTTTGGCTGAAAATGCAAGGAAGGATAACCAAATGTAAACAAATGTCAATGACGATCACAACAAGCAAATGCGAAGTCCAACACTTGCTAATTCAACAGTTACACATTCCAGAATCTCAAAAGGCATGTGCTTCACTAGCTCATCCAACTACTGTACGCAGAAAGGTAATATAGGTACACACCTCCCAAGTGTAGAAGGCAAAACAGAATTATAATCCCCGTCGCCAAACCAAGATTTCTCACAAGTTGTGGACTAGCCTGCCTATGAACCGCTGACTGAGCCATGATCCTCTGACTCCTCTTATCTGCAACAATAACAACATCATCTAATTAAGTCATCAATGAGGGAAAAACACCGTTCAAGCAATAGCACAGCTACTGAAGAACATTCAAGCTCAGGAGCACCAAATGAAGCAATCAAAAAAGCAAAGCCTAAGATAATTAAGTGACCTAATCCATAACTGACTCTGACAACAATTGCTTGCTCGGAATAGATATCATACACCCACAAACTCTCCAAAGCTTCTCAACGGGATGCGAAACGGATTCACTAACTAAGGCTGGTCCAGAGCTCTAGCCATTCCAAATTTTCAGGTATGATGCGTTCATTGAATTTCAAAAACTTTAAAAAAGAGTTTGTACGAGATGGATGAATCTTGACAAAACTATTACAAACTAGAATCAAACTAGTACTATAAAGAGAAGTTCAACATTAAATTATAACATTTGATTAGAATAATCAAGGCTATTTCAAGCTAGAACACAAACTTAGGGTATGTTCACACTTGGTGTTAAGAGTGGTAGTAACGAAGGAAAATTATATGCATTTGGACACACCTTGAGACTGCATTCAAATTGCTAATACATCTCCTAACACCAACTGTGAACATACCCTAAGGCTGGTCCAAAGCTCTAGCCATTCCAAATTTCCACGTATGATGAGTTAGTTGAATTTTGAAAACTTAAAAGGAGTTCGTACGAGATGGATGAATTTAGACAAAATTCACAAACTAGAATCAAACTAGTACTATACAGCGAAGTTCAACATTAAATTACAACTGTCTGATAAGGCTATTTCGGGCTAGAATAACAAACTTAGCATACAAAACTTCGCAGTATACTTAGATGTACGTAGGCCAAAGCCAACTAGTATCATTACCACATAAAGTCTGAACTTCATAAAACGCTACCGTAGCCGGTATCTCGGTATCATACTGCTTCAAGCAAATCATCCAGCTCTAAGAAAAACCCTAACAATTCAAAATCTGATCATGCCGCTTCAAGCAAATCATCCAGCTCCAAAAAAAACCCTAACAATTCAAAATCTGATCATGCCGCTTCAAGCAAATCATCCAGCTCTAAAAAAGAACCCTAACAATTCAAAATCTGAATCAGATGCAAAGCAAGAAGAAGAAGCGTACCGTACCACAATGGCGATGTTTTGAATTCGTAGAAGACGGCCCCTGTACGTACGATCCGACACATAAACCTTGAGCAGCATTCAGCGATTCTAGGGCAAGTTCATCTCGGAGCTTCCAAGAGAGAATCACAAAAGTTCAAAGTCTCAGCCCTAATTTTTTTTACAAAGAACAGAGTCAAACTCTGCCGCTTTCCGGACTTCCAATAAAGTGAAATGACAAATAACAAAATAATGAGCAAAATCAATCCAATCTGTACGTGCAACGCGGGGCAGGTTGCATCCACAGGAGCCCTCGAGGGCAGCGTCAGGCAAAAAGGTGGCCAAAAGGTGGCCAAAAAGACACACGGACGCAGTGTAAACGGGGCGGACGACATTTGTAGATGGGGCGACCATTGGTCGTCCAAAGCGTGATGAAGATTCAGGAAATTGAAAGCCTGCATGCAGGGTGACACGTGGCGGTTCAGGGATAGTGACGGGTGTGGGGCCCGCCTCGTATAGGCGCGGCCCCCGAAGCAGCCCTGGAGTAAGTGGAGACAGTGCAGTGGGTACAGTGCCCTGCATTGCCGCCTTTATACTGGCCTTTCTCCCTCTCTCTCCCTCTCTCCGTCTCTCCCTCCCAATTCTGTTACTCCGTACTTCTGGAAACTCGTGTCCTTGAGCATGGTATAATGCTGTGAAACTGTCAAGCTGAACACCATTCAGATAATCCACATTAAATATTGCATGTGGGTTGTTTTAACAATCGGTTTCTCTTACATTGGAAAGTTACCTCATGACTCATTGTTTGATCATTTAGAGGTGCATGTAACTCTTTAGATATTAAGATTTCACATTATTTAGAGCATTTCCATCGGTTTGGGCTTGTTCAAAGTTTTTCATTTGTTTTGGAAGGCCCTCAAGCTCCTTAATCTCTACCCATGGTCTTCAAAAAGGTGGCCTTGCACTTCATAGAAATGCCATTTGGGCTTGGTGGGGTTGCGTCCCCAAACCTGCCAGAGGCAGTTTGCCTTGCACTTCAACATGCCTCATAAATAATAATTTGACCACTAATCAAGGAAAGTGGAGGATAAAGCTCATTAAACTTAAAATGAATAGTGATGAATAGTGTCTAGAAGGACCCTTGCTAGAAAAAGGTCCAACAAAGTGTCTTGAGAGGGTTTTGGGAGGGCCAAGAGCACTTTTCATCCACTTTGAGAGCATGTTTGAGGCACTAGTGGAGATGCTCTTATGGCTTAAACACCATTAGCTTATTTTTTTCACAGCGTCGTTGTCGTTGTCAAATCTTTATTATTGTTAAAGACTCTTTGTTGCAATAATTATTGATGAAATTTATTGTAATATAGTAAATATTTATATAATGGAAAATGTTAATAAATTAGTGCAAGGCAACCTAAATGCACTACTTAGAGTATGTTCACACTTGGTGTTAAGAGGGGTAGTAGCAAAGCAAAATTAGAAGCATTTGGACACACCTTTAGATTGCATTCATATCGCTAATACCCCTTCTAACACCAAGTGTGAACATACGGCCTTAGTGTGTATTATAAAGCCTCCAGTGTCTATCTATCACTAGGTATTCAAAAAAATTATTGACATGAGAAGTACAAAAATTTCTATTATAAAGCATTGGGTGTTAATTCTTCATCAAAGATCAAAATTCAAAAAGAAGGAAGGTAGAGGAAAAGGTAAGGAAAGGGAGGGTGATAAGTTGCAAGAAACGTCACCAAAAATTAAGAGAAAGATGGCACAAAGTGCATGCAAGGCATACTTATACACTTAAATATAACACATGGTTAAACACATGAACATGGCACAAATGATACGGTTCCTAGGTCTCAAAGCATGTTCAACCTCATTACTTCTATACTCAATTGATTTTGTTCATCCAAAAACACTAAATAATTTTTATCCTCCTTACATATGTGATACAAATAAAACCAAGAGTTAGAAAAGGCTCAAGAATGCAACTAATTAGGGAAATTCCATGCACAACTCTGTTAACCCTTTGTCATTTTTGGTTTTTCAATTTCAATATAATACAGAAGTTAACCTTTACAAGGCTACTTTATTATTTATGTTTAAACATATCTTTCCTTATTACATTGTATCTATAGCTATCTGTTCTTTATCTACTCTATAAAATATCATTTTATTGTGGCGATACACAAACTCATGTTATTTGGTCCTCTTTGCAGTGAAGAGTACCTCTTAACCCTTTAAGGACCACGCGACCATATTTTGGTTGGTGGGGTGGTTTTTAGCCTCTAGGTTGAAATTTCTCAATAATTTGGAATTTAGTTTTGAAGGATGCATGTGATCACAAGAATTTTGCATCCATCTAAAAAACAACAATGCAATCGGGTATGTGAGTTGACATATAATGGTGTTTATACGGCATGGCTTCAAAACACATATCCATTTTTTGTCAAAGATGGATCAAATTAACAACACAATACATCAAGTATGCAAGAAGAATGTCAAATTTCAATTGCACAATTTAAAAAAAAATTCAATTTGCTTAAGTAATATGCTTGTATTGTTTTCATATACAATAGCAATATAATTGTAGTGTCTGAAGATTTACTAAAATAGTGTTGTCATTTTGGCTTTAAAATTAGTCATCCTACATTTAAAGCCTATTCTTGATTGTTTTCACCAATTGGATTTTCTAGAATAATTATCAAATTTCTTGTAGAACTGTTTTAGGTTAGCAAAGAAAATGGGATCTTTGGCCCTTTTTGTCCACTTAGCTACACCTTGTGATTGCAGTTTTTGTCTATTTTGTGTGAAACTATTCTTATTGTAAAGGTGGGAAACCTTACTTTTTAGAAATGTAAGGTTCTTTTCAATCAAAACTTGCATGAAGTGTTAACATTCAAAACCACACAAGCATGAAACATTATAGATTTGTAGCATATGGCTCACTCAATCATTATAATGTTTCACCTCCAATGGTAGATCTAATTGAAATTTTGATGCTTTACAACAAACAAGGTGTACTTCTCATTTGTATGGTTTGATTACTAAAAATGTGTCCATATGTGAGTCAATTGCACATCTAAGCTTATATCCCATGTTTTTAGTGGATTTTGTGAAAATGGGTTTAAAGGGTTACGCGCCAAGGGTATTCTAGATTTGTACTATTGAATGCAACCAAGAATGGTTTTCATAGTATTTTTTCCTTTTTAATTTTCCAACGTGAAGTTATAATTGTGACGATATAAGATTTTAATATTTATGATCACATTCACTCTTTGAAGTTGTTTTTAAAGGGCCATTTCTCAAATCTGAAAAATCAGTATTTGAAATGGAGCATTCTTGTACACTTTAGATTATAGAATGTTTACAAAGATTGATATTAGAGGTTTATTTTTTATAAATGTTGAAAACAACATAAGATTCTAGAAAATAATATAAGAATGAATGAAAAATCATGTTTCTTTATGCCTATAAATTATATGTACTCACACACTATTTAGAGTTTGTATACAAAAGAAATGAATATTGTAATACCAAATTTGAAACTTAAGCACATGCAACATTGTTTTAAGCCACTTGAACTATTCATAAATTAAGACAATTGCAATCATTGAAAACAACTTGGTAGGTTGATCTACAATGTTGAAACTTCTTTACCATGGTTCTTTGTTAATGAGCTTTAAGGTAGGAACACCCCTCTCTGTGAGTGTCCCCGTCTCCAACACCTATTTGTGTTAGTGATTTCAGTGACGGATAATTAAAAATAAATTGGTTTCAGGTGACAAAGTGTGATGGTTTTGAGTGACTAGCATGATGGTTTTGTGTGACTAACATGATAGTTTTAAGTGACTAGTATGATGGTTTTGAGTGCCCATGTCACTATTTAAGAACTCCTCAAGTTAGTATTATGAGCGTACAAGCACACTAAAGACTTCACTAAGTGTCTTCTTTAGAATTTCCTACACAAGATTATACATTTTCAATGATTTTGGACTTTGAAAAATCTTTGTGAACAAATGCTTACAATTAGAACTTTCAAATTGATGCTAATATTTTTAGTTTCCTCTTCCTTACTTAAAGATATTTTTTTCAAAGTTGATCAACTGGTTTTCCTACTCCAATATCCTTACTTTTAAGCTTACGGGTGTTCCTACCTTAATGGGTTCTAGTTCTATTAATCATTTGGATTCATTAGGGCATGTTTGTGTGTGCATACTTTGTGTCTAGATTGCACTACCTTGAGCATATTTTTAGTTGTAGTGGCCCTAAAGTAGATACAAAAAATGCGTGTTACAAGTGATAATTTTTTTTTACTTGTTTGACAATTGCCGCATTTGGAAATCATTTGCATTCATAAAATTAAAAATGATCTTACCATTAAAAATGGCCTAATTGTGGTGGGTTGATTTAAGTCTTCATCCACTAGAAGAAATCTTGACCTAAACGACTAGTTCACAATGACTGCAAATGTTCTAAACAACTCTAATTGAGTCATTGTATAGTCATTTAGGACATTTGAGTCGTCAAGAACCAGTCGTTTAGGATAGTTTTTTCTTCTAGTGATCTTAATTCATAGACTTTCTTTGATTTTTTCCATGTAGTATGGACTTGTGAATGACAATCTCTTTTCAATGCTTGATCAATTTGTTGTATCATATCACATTACACATTGTACCCCAAAGCATTAATTGAGGCATTAACACAAAAAATGAGAGAAAAAACTTGGCACGCAAGGGCAACTCTTGCCTATAATTCAACATTACATACTATTTATTGCCTCTTTAACCCATTTTTGTGCTCTTCTTGTGTTCTTGCCATGCTTGAAACCTTTTTACCACTAACAAATAACGCCATGCCATTTCATTCACTTGGGCTAAAAACCCCATCAAGAAAGTTCCAAATATCATAATTAAATATTGGACAGTTTTAAATTTACAAATATAAACTCTCAGCAAAGTCAATAAAAAATCCAATCACCAATCTGTAGTTAATGAAGTTATTGATTTTGTCGTTTACTTAATGTAAAACATGTAAATGCAAAAATGTATTAATCAATTTGAATATGATAATAACAATGAATCTATCATCAACTTTTGAAGGTAGATTTTGATATTGTTCACACATTCAATTAAAAAGCATGAAGGGCAGAACTTCCACTAGAAGATTCAGAAGTTGGTTTTTGTAAAGTGGACCTAAACTTTTGGATGACCATCTATGTCATCAAAGATACCATGTTGTAGTTTTTTTGAAAATCCATCAAGAAGAGTTGGATTCTACATCAAATATTGCATTTAAGTTGCCTTAAATCCTACATGCCTACGACACAAGAATGTGGTGTTTTCAACACTAGAATATGGCACCGTGGGCATTTAGGGGTTAACAATTAGGTTGCCTTACCTTGACAAAATTACCTCATGACTCACCCTTGGCCACTTAGAGGGACATGCAACTCTCTTCATGCTTTAGGAATTCCTAGTTTTGTTTAAAGTTCCAACTTCCTTGCTATTTGGCTTTGAGGCTTGTTGATGCTCCCAACTTGTGTGTGCTTCCTCCATTGTTTATCACAATAATTAGTGACTAAAGTTACTATAGCCTTGGTAAATACTTAAATAGTGTGAAATGTCAAAAAATTAGTGTGGGGTAACCAAAATACACTATTTCGTGTAGATGTTTTGGATTTTTTTTTGTTATACCTCTTCCTCCTTGCCCCCAAAAAAACAAGTTTACATGAAGATACAACATGAGCATTGAAGCTCCTTTGGAACATGTATTGCTTTAGAGTCCTATCTCTACCCAAATTTTGACGCTCACTAATCTATATCTATAAAAGAATCCCAAGACCCTATTTTGGATGAAAAGTAAAATAGATTAGAGTACAAGTTTAACTAAATTTATAAACGGAAGCAAGTAAAATTTGAGGGGCATGAGAATAGGGGGATAGGGAGGCATTGGGATAGGGAGGCATTGGGATAGGGAGGCATCGGGATAGGGAGGCACGGGGATAAGGAGGCATGAGAATAGGGAACACATGAATAGGGGGCACAAGGATAGGAGGTGATGCACTAACAACGGATGCGTATACTAGTATTTAAAATTGAAGTAAGATTAGATGTCACATTTTTTCATATTATTTTTGTTGTAGTGAAGGTGAACATTATTCCATGAAAGACATCTACTTTCCTGATACAACGCACCTCATCTTCATCTTCCTTGTCGGATTCATCATCTTCCCAAGTAAAAGAAGCGAAATTTCTTAAACAAGAGTAAGCTTACGTGGAGGTAAGACCGGTTGCCAAGCTTCAAACTCCGGCACTCCGCATGCCGGTGCAGCCGGTGGGGCAGGGTCCGTTGAGCCCGTCATAAGCATCGCCGCGTAGGGGACCGTGCCGCGCTGCAACAACAACACCAGCACCACGACGGACGGGATCGTCGCCACCGCTGCTCTTCTCTTCCCTTGCCTTCCCTTGCGACACATCTCTCTCGCCCTTCACGCCCCTCATCATTTGCTCCACCTCCTCCTCCACCGCACTCCATTGCCTGCCCTCTGCATTCTCTTCGCACTTTTCTCGTGAGTACTCTCACTCTCGATCCACTCTCCACTTTCTTGTGAACATTTTCTCACGCCAGACCTAGTGGTGAAGCTCGCCGTTGCCGATGCACTACTCTAGCCATTTCTTGTGAGGTAACTTAGTTCAGGTGTGGCTCTGGAAAACCTTGACTTGCACGCTTTTGTGGTGGTACGTAGTACGATTTCTTGTTTTGAAAGAGAAACCGTGTTTTGTACTTGTATGCGTGTCTGTTTTCGATGTCACTGGTGGTCGCCGTTCCTTCTTGTGGTGTATGGCGGCCAGGATATACATCGTCACGGAATTTGTCTCTGTTTCTAGGGTTTGTGGTGTGGTACAGGTGCTCGGGGGCACCGTTTTTGTACTTGATTGTGTTTTGGCGCTCTTTTTGTCGGTAGTGTGGTTTAGTCCGTCTGGAGCGCTTGTCTGTAGTACGTTGTTTTTGGAGGTGTGACTTTTAGGCTATGTTTTGAAGAGTAGCTTGGTAGTTTACATGTTGTGAATTGGTTGAGTGCGTAGAAATTGATGGAGTACTACAGTAGTACTGCCAATGGCGGTGGATCATGGAGATAAAGTGTATGCAGTAAATGGATTTGGAACTTCTTTGCTTGTGTGAGGTGTGGTACGGTAGTGCGTTGAAGAAGAGTACCTGGTGTTATCTACTTGCTGATTAGTTAGAATAAGCTGTCCTTTGTTTTTTTGTATTGGTTGAGATTTTATAACGATGTCCATTTATTAAGAGAAGTCAATCTGATTGTTCATTTGGTCTTACAACTTGGATTTTTTTATGTTTGTGAAAAAGTGATACAGGAAGTAAGCTGGAGCGACTTGAGAAGCATTAGGAGGAGGACAGATTGTTGTTTGATTCAAATGGCAGGGAAAGGATACTAATGTTGAAATCCAGTAATTGGTAGATCCAGGGAAGAGTTCTTTTCCGTGTTTTGGTTCATGGAGCTACCTTAACAGAAGAGAGCAGCTTGAGGCAAGGTATGTTGAGGTGTACTTGTGAGAAAAATGTCTCCAATTCAAGAAAGCTCCTACTATCGAGTTCAACATATTCCATCGAACTTCAAAGGGAAGGTTGTGCAAAAACCTCTGCACGAGTTTGACGAGCACGGACAGGGACGGCGTACTGAAGCGAATTCTGGTAGTGTCTTCACCGCATTAGTTTATGTTCTGTTGAAACTGATATAGTAGGAAGTTTGTCTTTCGTTTTTTTCGATTCCAAAATGGTCGTTCTGAGATTCTGTTCAACTAAATCATTTGGCCACGTCGCATGGAACAGTGTTTGCCGTATCTCTAAGTAGGGCTTGGGTGTGTGCTCGGCTCGTCCAGGTGAACAGATTTTGGAAAAAAAAGGGGGAATGGAGAGTGGTCCTTGCGCTGCGGACAGTTCGGATGAGCGGCAGGGAGGGGGAACAGGTAACAGCAACCGTACCCGCAATATGGAGGCATTACAGAAATTGAACATGGAGGATGTCACGAGGAGCTTAATCTTGAGACAAATGCGGGAGTTTAATCTTATGGATGAAAGTCTGTCCTTGATGACGCTGCTCAAGGCATGCTTGGAAACAGGTCACCGGGGACGATCCTCCGTTGTTGCACTCTCTGGTTACATTGAGCACTTCGAGAGCAGGCTTGAGGAAGATCTTGGCTGGGGCTGCGGATGGCGTAACATCCAGATGCTCAGCTCCTATTTTATTGCCCAGAATAGTGATTGCAAGGATGCACTCTTTGGCGGAGCAGGCTTCGTCCCGGATATTCCCGCGATGCAACAATGGTTGGAAATCGCATGGTTGAAAGGCTTTGATGTCTTGGGTGCAGATTACTTTGACTGGAAAATCACTGGTACGCATAAATGGATCGGAACCACAGAGTGCGCCGCATTGCTGCGCTCCTTTGGCGTGCGAGCGCGCGTTGTAGACTTTCGCACAGCTGGCAGCAAGCGAGGGACGGACAACAAGGTCGGCGGCTCAAAGGGCGGAGGTTCCTCTGTTGACGAACCCAAGAACCGGGATGATACGGAAGAAATGTCCGGCAATTTCAACCAGATGACCGTCTCCGGTCGCCAGTCCCCCCGCCCTTGTACCACGGATTCCATTGCCAAAAAAAACTCTTCACTGGAGAAGAACTCGTCCTCTCATACTTCAAACCAGAACGACAGTTCTTCAGAAGAGAATCCTGTCATCGTTCTTCCGGATCAGAAGGAGGAGCTGCATTTCCTTCGACAAAGCCCCGAAGACCCTAATATCTGTCTCACATGTGTGGAGGAACGGAGGCACAATATATCCACTGCAAACCAATTCCACATTTCCACTGGTGAGAAGGTCGTCCAGAGCGGGGATTCTTCTGAGATTACAGGAGCGCAACGACACGCGCATGCCAGCGCTGGAGGTGGCGGGGGTGCACATTCTGCAGATGTTCCTCTGAACCACAAGTATATGACTGACTGGATATGGAACTATTTTTCCGCTGATGTTGGCTGCTCAGAAGGGTCCAGCAATTTCAGTAACCGTTCTCCACTCTACTTCCAGCACCGGGGTCATTCGCGCACCATCGTTGGCATTGAGCGGTGCAAGAAGGAAGGCTCAAACAAAGAGGAAGATTTTTTGATTGTGTTGGATCCCTCGCAGAGGACTCGTGATATTATTACGGCTTTACAGAGAAAGCAGGGTTGGGAGGAGCTTGTCAAGCGGGGAATGCACACATTGACTCAATCCGAATACCAGTTGTGTTCTATTGATCCTGGAATTGCAAAGGGGGATGAGTTCGAGAGCTTGAAAGTACTGAGCAGTGTACGGTACATGTACTGATACAGTCAAGAGGGGAGACAGACCACGATGCGCATATCCTATTTGGTATCACGGTTAGCATGTAAGATATTCACACCGCCAGATGATGACTAGGGTTGAGCATCAAAGCTCAGAAGATTCTAAAGTCCTTCAAATCGGTGCAATCGAGTTAATTAGCTCACCTTTTATTTCCTGGCATGGAGTCTGATTTCATCTATTGCTGGTAAAGAATTTGAAATCCGACTTGTACAAACAACATTGATACAAATCTTTTGGTACCTGATCAAGCTCACCGTGAACTTATTACTCGGTTTGCCGACTTGTTGATTAACACCCTTGCGAGGGTTATGGGGCATTCTGAAATCATTAGAGGCTTTAAGTTCTTGCTTGGTACTCATGATTTACATTCATTCTCTCGGAACTGATCCAGCTTCGTTTATTTAGTTTTGCAGCTACAAGGGAGATTTGATCTTGTATCTCTCCCTGGTTACTGTGCAAGAGACCTGTAGCTGTTACATGCGTGGCGATTTCGATACTCTATTGTGGGATGTAAGCTTTGACTTTATACTTGTAGCCCTGTATGAACTTTTGTTCTAACTCTCCTTCTTCAATTGTGGAGAAAACCGTTGAAATTCGTTAGGAGGATGTTTGAGTAGCTAGCTATGCGTTGCTTGGAGAGTATGGTTGTGATGACATTCCATGTTTCTTTTATGAAGTTGAGTAGATACAGTCGTGCACACAACTCTGGACCGAGGTTTTCAAAATTTATGGACACTCAAGGATCCTAGATCATATCCGAAAAACTCTATGCCGAGAGGATCAACATGTATTGTGATTTGATCCTTCTTGTGCAAATATCACTCCTATAATTGTTCTACTAGTGTTTGAAAATTGTAGTTTTTGAAAGTATCATGACCTTGGGCACGGATGAATGAAATGTTTGAGTGTGTAATAAAAACCTCAGATTTATCAAACGGAATACGGTATTCTTTATTTCTAAAATGTTAATTTTTATAAATTACTATCTATTTTGAAATAGAAAGTATAATATTTTCCTTCTTTCAAATCTCACAAATCCTTTTTACAACCTGACAGTTGATAATCCATGTTTTGATAGTCTACACTAATACTAATAATAGGCTTGGTTCCATTAGTTGGGTGATTGAGCTACAAAGTTGGGTGTGTAAGCTCCAAAGTTGGCTCCAAGAAGATTGTTCTTGGATTCGGTTAGGGCTGCACATGCACTCACACAGCCGTCACTTCGTGCACCATGGTCGACACCATCTCCCTTTTGTCGCAATCAGATTCCAGCACCAGCTAAACTAGGATTTGCTACTCATGGATCAAAAATCGTGCTCAAAGAACGAGATCTTAAAGGCAGCTGCTAAAAATCTTTGACTGTTTTTTTAGCCAAGGTGTGCTGGAGCATTCTTCTGATCACTGAAATGATTAGTGCGACCTGCATCAATAGCGACTTTTGTGTTTTTTTAATTGTTTTAACACAGTTAAGTAATCCACGAATTTAGGACCTTCAAAAGCTGAGAAGTGTCCATTGTCGTACATTAAGGAGGTGAAGAAGCTCTTGCACATTTCCTGTTCCTGATTAAGGCGGTGAAGAAGCTCCTGCAGGAAACTAACATTTCCTGTTCCTTCTGCTTTCTTACTAAGAAATAATCCACACAGGCATCATTTGGTACTCAGCCGACCATCCTTAACCTAATTATGAACGTGAAAAGCGATGCTTGGCAAAATTATGTGACAAATCACCAATTTAATTCAGTATTATTTGAGCTTGGACAGTGGTGTGAAGTTGCTCTTGAAAATTATAAGGTAGGAGGTTGTAAAACGGATTGTTTAAGGGCTGAAATTGAGTTTGGGAGGTGAAATTTCTTGAAATATTTTTTAGTAAATTTTTTTTGAAAGACAAGAGGAATTGGCATCTACTCCAAAATGTTTCATATTTTTTGGAGCTTTGTGAAATTAGTTATTAAATTTTGAAGTGGAAAGACCATAGGTCTCTAAAGCAATGCACCTCCTTAAATAGACATAACTTGTATATATTGTTGAAAGGCTATGAAAAATAATATGTAAAAATGGAGTACATTTGAGGAGGTTCACCATTTTAGAACATGCACCATTTTAGAACCTCCTACCTTAAAGCTAAAGTTCAAAATGATATTGAAAAAAAGAGAAATTGGAACTTACTTGATTTTGTATCTTTATGTGACAAGGTTTTTTGGGGATGACAATAAGCATTGGAAAAAGTTTCATGATAATCCACTAAACCACAACAAGTGAGAATTCTTTGTAGTTTATTTTTTCCTTCAAATTATGCTTATTGTTGGATTTTGTAGTCTGAACATGTAGGATACCTATGCTGAAGCAATTTTCATAGCATGTGTTTTTCAAGAGGTTTAGTTGTTGCAGCAGTTACTGTTGGTACGACGGAGTTGATGAATGTTGATGCATTGAATGCAAAACAAGCAATGCTATTTTTTTGCAAGCAATTGTGGAAGCACCATCAAAAAAACATAAATCTAATTTGAAGTTTGTTATGATAGAAAGATCAATATCTCAAGAGGACATTTTGGCATTTACAAAGTCTAGTGGGTTTGCAACAAGGTAGTGTGTTATAAAATTGATTTCATTTAAAGAGTCCCATAGGTAGTTTAAGAATAGATATGAAGTGGTTATAGAATGAAGATCTTTAAGCCATATAATAAAAAGTGTGTTCTATTGCTAGAGCCAATCATACTCCTTGATTTCACAATATATCTTTACAAGTCTTAGGAAAAAAATTCCTAAATTCATTTCTAAATTTGTAGTGGAATGGTTTATCTTGATAGCCCTCTGCCGGAATGGTGGATACACGGGTACACTATTAACTACAAAATAAACAACCCACAAATCCTTCTTGAAAGGTAGAGTATGAAGAGTCTAATTTACATAACTAAATTGCATTCCAAACAAGTTTGGATAACAAAAAATACAAATGGCATTTTAATCTCATATTATTGTTATCTAATTCTCATGCCATCTCAATCAACCATACCAAGTTTTGGTTACTAAAAATCAAAATCCTATTTTTCGTAAATTGTTTTGTGTCAAAATCATGGTTTTACAAGAAAGTTGATTAAAACACATTGGTGATGAATTTTTGAGATTTGATTGCATGGATATGTAGGAGACATTCATACGCCTTCTAACAAACATTTACAAAAAGTTCAAAATTTTGTCAATAGAGATGTGAATGCTGGAGTGATCATGACCAAATTTAGTAAACTAGATCATTCTTTATGGTAATTGAATTGTGTTAATTGACCCATACATTATGATTAAATTTGTACTTTTGAGTATGATGGTATGTTTATTTTGCTAAAAGCTAACTAAAAAATAGAGATATTTAGTTTACTAAATTTGGTCATGATCACTCCAGCATTCACGCCTCTATCGACAAAATTTTGAATTTTTTGTAAATGTTTGTTAGAAGGCGTATGAATGTCTCCTACATATCCATGCAATCAAATCTCAAAAATTCATCACCAATGTGTTTTAATCAACTTTCTTGTAAAACCATGATTTTGACACAAAGCAATTTACCAAAAACAGGATTTTGGTTTTTAGTTACTGAAATTTGGTATGCTTGATCATGATTGCACAAGGTTCACATACAAAAAATCTGAGGATAAAATGCCAATTATATTCTTTGTTATACCAACTTTTATGGATGCCATAAGAGGGACTTATGTACTCTTTCTTTTGGGTACTGTACAGTACTCCTCAATAAGTTTATGTTTGGACCAATTTTGCCATGTTGAACTTTGCAAAAGATAGCATAAATTTTGGTTTTTTTTGCTTTGCTCAATGGTTTTGTAATTCTTATGCAATTCCAATCAACTATATCAAATTTTAGTTCCAAAAAATCAAAAATCCATTTTTGGTGAATTGTTTTGTATTAAATTCATGGGTTTACATGAAATTTGATTGAAGAAAACTAGTGATGAATTTTAGAGATTTGATTGCATGGACATGTAAGGAACATCCATATGCACCTTTTGTGTTCAAACAAATAGAATCAAGTAACAAAGACATGATCTACAAAGAAATCAATGTGAAGTCAACATGGGGTGTGATAGGACCAAAATTTGTAGAACAGATATTTCTTTATGAAAATCCTACTTTGCTATTTGACTTGTACTACATGATTACATTTGTACATTTGAGTATGAAAACACATTTATTTAGCCAAAAGCTAGTTAGAAAATAAAGATATCTATTTTACAAATTTTGGTCCTATCACACCCAATGTTGACTTCACATTAATTTCTTTGTAGATCATGTCTTTGTTACTTGATTTTGTTTGTTTGAACATGAAGGGTGCATATGGATGTTCCTTACATATCCATGCAATCAAATCTCTAAAATTCATCACCAATTTTCTTCAATCAAATTTCATGTAAAACCATGAATTTAATACAAAACAATTCACCAAAAATGGATTTTTGATTTTTTGGAACTAAAATTTGATGAACTTGATTGGGATTGCATAAGAATTACAAAACCATTGAGCAAAGCAAAAAAAACCAAAATTTATGCTGTCTTTTGCAAAGTTCAACATGGCAAAATCAGTCCAAATGCAAACTTACTGAGGGGTATTGTACGGTACCAGTTAACAATCTTAGGTAGAAACCAAAATTTAGCATGACCAACATGTTTTTTGAAATTTTAAAATGTTATAGGAGGTAGGAAAATTATCCAAATTCAAAACTGTAAATTGTGCAAAGAAGATATTGGAGTCTAGTTTATAGGGAATCAAACTTTTTATAAAAAAGTTGCAAAATCATACATCGGTATTGCTATTTATGAAATAGTATCTACCACCTAGTGCTACCACCTTGAGCTTGAATTACAGCCTTCATATGAAATGGCATACTAGCAATGAGGACTTCTAAAGTCTCCATGGACACGCTTTCCCATGCTTGTTCAATGGTTTCAACTAAATCCTCCCTATTGAGTGGCATGGCTTCTTTTTGGACAACATCTATTACAAATTTCCATATGTTTTCTATAGGATTCAAATTTGGTGAATTTGCAGACCATTGTATCTTTTTGATGGAACAAGCTTCTCTCCAAAGATTTGGTAGTACACTACAATGCATGGGTGCACCATCCTCCATCAAAATAAGGTCATCAAGACAATTATGCATGAAGTAGAATCCACTTAATTGACCCTCATAAACAACATCAACAAAATTTGCAGCTGTGCGTCTATTTGGAGGCACCACAATAAGTGGGCATTTATCAAAACTAGAAAAAGCCCCCCAAACCATTATAGAAACACGGCTTGATTTGAATGTTGGAGCCAAACACTCTGAAAAATAGTGTTCATGAGAGCAACGCCATACCAGTATACGGCATGAGTTTTTTCCAACCTCAAATGATGATTTGTCTGTCTAAATAACCTTGCGCCAATCTGCAACTGTCCAGTGCTAATGATCTTGTGCAAATTGTAATCTCTCCTTTTTGCACTTGCAATTAAGATGTGGCTTTTGAGGTGCAGTTCAATTTCAATAACCAAGACTTCTAATTGTTGTCCTCATTGTGGTTCAAGAAACCTTTGTAGTCAATGCTGCTACCAATCTTGAAATTGTGAATTGGCGATTCTGTGTTATAAGTCGTTGTAGCTGTCTCTTGTCTTGTGCTGTTAACTTGGGAGGTCTTCCAATAGACTTTGGTGACACCACCTTTCCAGGAAGCTTACATCTCTGCACAACATTATAAACAGTAGTAAGTGGCATATTCAATGCCTTTGCAATACGCACCATCTTCATACCCGCTTTGTGCATGCCCATTGTAGTTGCCTTCCCTTCCGTACTCAGTTGACAATTCTTCATGACTACAACTTACAAAAATCTATTACAAAATTGAATGAAAAAATAAATTAATTAAAATGAAAACTTTTTGAGGTTACAAAATAGGTAATCTTTACATATGCAACTATTTTCTACATCTTTTTAGACAACCTATCTAATCCTTGCAAGCTTTTTCTAGACTTCTCAAAATAATATCAACACAAGAAATAGAAATGTGTAACTCCAAACTCAAATACAATTGCCATATGCAACATTGAAAAATTCAGTAGGATAATGAAGATGCATATCATACCTCAAAATGAATTGAGATGGTTTGCAAAATGAAAGCAATAATATGTGAAGCGGACTAGCAACTTTGTAGGTGCTCCTGCAGTATGATTTAAATAAGAAATTATCTTGTTTGAGAGATCATCAGGTTCATATCATTGATAGCTGAAAACAGGAATTGATAAGTGCAAATAAGAATACGGATGGCCTTGACTAAGCTTGTTACAACTCGTACTTGCCTCAATAAAAATTCAGCCACATAATAAAAAAAAAGAAAGCGACTAGGTGGACACCCCCCAATTGCTACGCGGACACCCCATATTCCAGCCTATTAAATTTGAGATTATTATTACATTGAAATAAAATCAAAATAATATTTTAATGTACACATGCGTTTACAAGAAATGCAAACATACAACAAATTTATCTCATTTGTGACAAAGTTAGGAGTTAATCCAGTCGCTCTTTTCATTTACTGGTTTAACTATTGATTATGTCATAAATGAGGCAAATTTGTTGTATGTTTGCAATACTTGGAAACACAACTATATGCAAATATACTGCTTTGATTTTATTTCATATTTTAGCATAATAATAATCTCAAATTTAATAAGTTGGGCTATAGGGGTGTCCGCGTAGCAATTGGAGGGTGTCCACCTAATCATTCCCTAAAAAAATCCCATACCTCAACTAGCAACCCCTCAGGCCCTCAACCAGCAATGATCTCGAAATATGTCACTTGATACTTGATATTGAGAAGAATCTCAAAACAGATACTTTGCTGCTTGCTTGCTTCCATTATAAGGGATTTGGACCCCTGAAGGGGCTATGAGTTTTTTTGTTCTCAATGTTGGGAACTAGCCCTTGCTGGTCGTCAGAAAAATTAATTAAAAAAATCAAAAAAAAAAAAATTTAGAATAAAGTAAGAAATTCTTTGAAATTTTTTTTGAATTTTTTTTTTCAAAAAATAAAAAATAATACAGGCTAACATGGTCGCCTCAATGCTAGCCTAACCTACAGCACACTGCCCATGTGAAAAGTGTTCCCAAAGCTCCCATGGATTTGGGGGAAGGGGCCTCTTTGGGAGTCCAAATCCCTTGTAATGCTAGCTCCAAGAAGGAGAGAAATTCCGAGACACTGAACACTCACTGTTCCTCCGAGAGGGAAAGAAATTTTGAGACACTGAACCCTCTCATTATCCCTCCTCAATGTTGCTGCTTCGAGGAAACACTAATTGAACTGAGAATAAGTAAAGCATTGAACTGCTTACATGTAGTTGTGAGCTTAAAAAAAACTCACATCAATTATAGAACAACTTGAACTCAAAATAATCTTATTTTACTTGTTTGTCATGCAAAACACCAACCATGGAAGTAGTAGCTTGGAAGTTGACATGCGGATGCATTACATTTTGGCAACATTTCAGATGCAATGAGTTGTTTTGCTAACTTAAGACAATTGTGATATTTTATAAAAAAGTCAACTAAAGCATGCATGCATTCCAATTCATCATTATAGAAGCACCATATGAGTTACTTGCTTGCATTCTTCCAAGAGTTGTACACTTGTCACAAAAAGGTCTATTTATATAACATTTTGTAATTTTCTGCAACTATCTTGATATTTCCTAAAACTAGACTACATTATCTTCTTAACACACTTTACAGTATGGAAATTGAGTAATTAATGCATCTACAATTGCATTTTGAAATTGAAGGAAACATTACATGTTCACCTGGGTGTTTTAGCTTTTGGTTTTCTACCTAAGATTGTTAACTAGTACTGTATTGTATAGTGCCAAAAGAAAGAGTACATAACCCCTTTTTATGGCATCCAAAGAAGTATGTATAACAAAGAATATCATTGACATTTTATTCTCACATTTTTAATATGTGATCCTCATGCAATTTTGATCCAGCATATCCAATTTTAGTTACTAAAACCCAAAATCTTATTTTTGGTAATTGGTTTTGTGTCAAAATCATGGTTTTACAAGAAAGTTGGTTAATAAACATTGGTGATGAATTTTTGAGATTTGATTCCATAGATATGTAGGAGACATCCATACACACATCTTTCTGTCAAACAAATATTTCCAAAAAAATTCAAAATTCCTTCTATAGAGATTTTAATGTTAGAGTGATCATGACCAAATTTAATAAAATATATATTTCTTCATGGAAATTATTTTTTATTATTTGGCTCATACATTATGATTAAGTTTGTACCTTTAAACATGATGATATGTTTTTTTACCAAAAAATAATTTCCATGATGAAACATGTATTTTACTAAATTTGGTCATGATCACCCTAACATTAAAATCTATACATAAGGAATTTTGAATTTTTTTGAAAATGTTTGTTTGAAAGGAAGATGTGCGTATGGATGTCTTTTACATATCCATGCAATCAAATCTAAAAACTCATCACCACTATTTGTTAATCAGCTTTCTTGTAAAACCATGATTTTGACACAAAACCATTTACCAAAAATAGGATTTTGGGGTTTAGTAACTAAAATTGGATATGCTGGATCAAGATTGCATGAGGATTGCATTCTAAAAATGTGAGAATGACGTGTTTGTTACATTCTTTGTTATACATACTTCTTTGGATGCCATAAAAGGGTGTTATGTACTCTTTCATTTGGGTATTGTATAGTGCCCCAAAGGATACATACGTACCCCCATGTTTTGGCAGTGAAAGAACTTGCCTAAAATTTGCATAACATAAAGGGTAATTGACATTTTTTTTTTGTTGTGCATCACAATTTTGTGATTTTTATGTAGTCTCAAACAAGCATACCAAATTTTAGTTTCAGAAAACCTAAACTCCAACTTTGATGAATTTTTTTGTATCAAATTCATAATTTGTACATGATGATTGATTGAAAAACATTGGCGATGAATTTTTGAGATTTGATTGCATGGGTATATAGGTGACATCCATACGCACATCCTCCATACTAAAAATAATTCCTTTAAGCAACAAAAATGTGATCTTCAAAGGATATAGTCAATTTTATTGTGACTTGTGATGTGTCCAAAATTTTGTAAAATAGTTATTTTTATTTTTTTATTTTTTTTTTCACAATGTAAACATAACATCATGTTCAAAACTACAAACCTAGTCACAATTTATGAGTCAAATACAAAAATTGGTTATCATACAAAAATATCCATTTCACAAAATTTTGGACATTTCACAAGGCACACCAAATCCTTTGAAGATCACATTTTTGTTGCTTGAGGGAATTAATTTTAGCATGGAGGATGAGCGTATGGATTCTACCTATACACTTATGCAATCAAATCTCAAAAATTCATCACCAATGTTTTTCAATCAATTATCATGTACAAACTATGAATTTGATACAAAAAAATTCATCAAAATTTGGAATTTAGGTTTTCTGAAACTAAAATTTGGTATACTTGTTTGAGATTACATAAAAATCACAAAATTGTGATGCACAACAAAAGAAATGTCAATTATCCTTTATGTTATGCAAATTTTAGGCAAGTTCTTTCACTGCCAAAACATGAGGGTACGTATGTATCCTTCGGGGCACTGTACCGGTACTGTAATCTACATAGGAATCACAGTTTTCAGAATTTGATGAATACATGATGATTTTGTGTAATTTTGATGTGTTTAAAATTACTTGTATTTTTCTTGTGCTCTTTGGTAAATTGTAAAAATCTTGTCGCCTACTCTTACAAGTTTTGCTTCGTGATGCTAAAGGGTTTTGGACTTATGAAATTGTTATGTGAATTATTAATTTTTGGCTTTTTCACCTTTTCGGGCTAAACATATTTTATTAGAAAACCAGTACACAAATATTGTATTAGTTTGACGTATAAAGCTTAAATCATCAATAAAATCAATAAAATCAATAAAAATTAATAATTAGTTATGTTGAAGATTCTAACACCTTAAAAATATTTGGCATTGTTTGTCATTAAAAGTCCACTGTCCTTGTGGGAGAGAAAATGGATATTGGGCAAGTTTGCTCTATTGGGAATTTTGATGAATTTATTGAAGTTTTTTTCATAAAATAAAGTTTTGCAAGGGCTATGCGGGAGTACAATTTTTATTAGAATCTTATTCATGATTCAAAAATTATTGGTGTTTTATGTGTTTTTTAGTTTAAGGGGCAGGTTGGGCATGCCAAATTTTGTTAACTTCTTGCAAGGGCCATCAATGAAGGCATGACTCTTCACTAGAATACACCAAAAGTCATAGTGTACTAGATTAATCCATTTTTGTATTTGTTAGATACATAAACTTTGGAATTGCAATAGCTATTAGAGATTTGATTTTTTTTCAGTTTTTACTTGTGGTTGTTGATAAAGTCAAAACTTCTCAATCTATTGTTGGAAATTTTAATCACTTGAAAAAGACCATATGCAACTTGGATTGCAAAAAAACTCAATGTAATGAGATTTTCAAGCACATGTATGCAATGCATGCACATGAATGGAGTGTTCCAAGTCTATGTTGACCATGAAAACTTGTGGAGATATGCTTGACATGATCCAAAATAATTTGGACAAATCTCTCTTGCATCGAGGTCAAATTGACCTAAAAAATTAAGAATAAAGGTCAATTTTTTGAGTACTAACTTCAAATGCTCATATCTCTCATACCATACGGTCAAACTTCATGAAAATTTCCCATAGCTTCTTGAATATGAAAAATGCAAGATCCTGTGGCTAGATTAGTATAAAAAATAAAAATACTGTTCTTGGATCAAATGAGTGAAAATGACAATTTTTAGTGTATTTTCATAAAAAAATGAGCTTGGGCGTTTAGGTATTAAATCAAATTCCACATTCCCTACTAAATTTGGTTTTCACTACGATTTGGTACATGATCTGTTGCTTTCACCTCCATTTGCATTTTCAAGACTAGATTTTATTCGATTTGATATCTTTGTACATACTATACAATACAAACTTGACAATTTAGATTGCGTGCATGTGGAATTCAATATGTTTTTAAAATCTAAATAACATACTATCAATGTTTATTTTATCATATTCACTATACACTTGCTTGATTTGGCTAAAAACAAACAATGTAATGAACACATGAGTGCGAGTGGCAATAATAATAATCATATAGTGGAGGTTGGTTAACACCAACCTTACAAGAATTGTTAGATAGGATCACAATCCCACTCTCATTTTGTCCAAAATGTGTATTATGAACTTGATCAAGTGCTTGCATTTATTTTTTTGGTCAACTCCCATTACAGCTCTTCTACTAGAAATGCATTTAGTTGGTGAACCATAAATACTAGTGGATAAGCAGTTCCAAAGTTAGAACCACCAAAATGAGGGGAAGTAATGCAAATGAAGTGCTTGTTTATGATAAATGTTTGGATATAGTTCACATTTTTTTCTAGCCCAAAGTGTTTACCTTATCCAAGCACCACTATAGAAGGTTAACATATCTATTTTGAAATTTTTATTATTGTCTTTGGACATTCTAATGTTGCTCTCTAAAATGTTATGTCAACTCTAATGTTATATGAATTATATTACGTTTGCTATACTTAACACACTTTAACCTTTAAACGTCCCAAATGCCCTCTGTGGTTGTATGTCCACCGAATATTGCTCGGGCAAAATGCGTTGTTTAGCAATTTGATTGCGAGGGTATTTTGAAAAAATACAATCCTGTAGCTCAACTCCTGAGGGCCGTTCAAGGGTTAAAGCAACATTTATTGCCTGCTTTCCTTATGCCATTGCTTAATGGTTTGCAATAACTATAATTGCCCTTGAGAACCAATGCTTCATATTTAACCCTAAAGGACCAAGCAAAGTTTTCACCAAAAACTCTTCAAAACTGCCATTTTTAAAGCATCAACCAAATTTGGAAACAAAAACATGTTTATGCATATGTGACCGTAGGATCTTGTAGAAGAATGGTTTTAGAAGATGTGGAAAAAATTTCAGAGTTTTTCACCTTGTGGATTGGAAGTTAGAATGGTTTGAATATTCAAAAACATCTTGTGAAAAACCAGGCAACTACCCTATAGAAGGTGAAATTCCTAAGGAAAAAAGGCCATGTGGGTGGTGCTTCTCTAAATTCCTTATTCCACCTAAGTAAAGTACATGTCAAAAAAGTTTCAAATCATTTGGAGTTGTATAACATATGGAAAAAAATTAGTAAGTAAAAAGAAATAGAGAATGATTCAAAACACTAAATTGTTAAGAATTTAATTATGGAAATGAAAAATGCCAATCCCAATGGTCATAATGTTGTCATGAATAGTATTCATCCTTTGGTTTTGTTTTTTTTCTAAAATGTTGAAAATTGAGTAAAATAAAGGACTTCAAAGCTTATTTTGGAGTAGAGAATCCATAATTGCACGCAAACAAAAAATCCCCATAACTTTCAACTTGTTGATCCAAACGGAATGATTTGAAGCTTCCTACATTCACGTCAATCTCCTAAACCAATTTAAATTTTTTGTTTTTGAAAAAGGAGATTTTTAAAAATCTGCTTAGGCTACTTGACAGACGTAAAAAACAACATATTGGGCCATAACTTTGTACTCATAATTCCAAATGTCATGATTTAGTGCATATGAAAAATAAACCTTGTCCCCACATTCTATTAATATTTCAGCATATAATAAGAAAAGCTCCAATCACAGGTACCTGCGCAAAATCGCTATGTTTCTGAAAAAGGGGGCCTGGTCCTTTAGGGGTTAACTCAAGACATGAGAGGGTCTAGACGAACATAGGTTTCCTATTATTGTTCGTATAAGTAGCAATTGGGTGGTAACGGTATTTGTAGTTCCTCTGACAAATATCCTACACAACAACTGGATACATGTGAATAAAAGATATGCATGTGAGGTAACGTTCCTTTTAGTTTTTCGATACTGGAATTCAACGGGTAAGTCTTTCAGACCAAGGATCTGCTTATCCTAACGAGCCAGACTAATCTGATTGGCCGTGAATCTGTGATGCAAGACTGTGGTAGAGTCTATCCAGCAGTGGATTCGTACAGATTAAGAATAACTTAAGGTAAGTGTACCCAAATGTGACCATGCACCTAATGGCGTCTCTATGTACACAGGGTGGTCATTTTACAACTCAAATTTAGGTATATCATAGATAGCTTAAAAATAAATTATCTATGGACGCCTAGATTTGAATTGTAAAATGGCCACCTTATGTATATACAGACGCCATTAGGTACATGGTTAGATTTGGGTACACTTACCTTACGGTCTAGAGTAAACAGACAACATGAATCTGGTAATCACTACTGTTCTCGTAGCTTCACTCTAGAACCTCACATTAGGCTTGACTGTGCAATTGCTGCCATATCATCCCCGCTCTTACGCCTACTTTCACAGCCAGGGGGACGAAGTCAGCCAAGATTTGAATCTTCCTTTCATCCTAGTATGGCGCAGTTGTGCTTGGAGAAGTCTAAACTGAGATAACCGACACTAAGGAAAGACGTTAGTTCCAGGCTATGGATTTCTCGTCGACTAGAAATAGCTGAATAATCTCTTTGCTTTGAAGTTCATACTCAATACCAAAGATATGTTCCTTTTCTAACGACTGCCTCAAGGTTCCAGTGAGATAAAAGCCCCTAGCTACAAAAAAGCCTCTTGTTCAGGATATCAACATTGGTGAAGCTAAGTATAGGAAATAGAAAGGTAAAGTGCTGGACTGTAGACTTCCAGGGAGTGGACTAACCTGTCACAGCACGCTTCTCTGAAGAAAATTTTGATGATATACATGTAAATAAAAAGGAACATTCTGCATCAAATAATGGTGGTTTCTTACTACGTCAACTTGCTGGTGATTATTGCTCCGCAACACTACACGCCCGTATTTCATGTATGACAATGTTGAGCAAGAAGTTCCGTGCGTTGAGCTCCAACGCTAGGCGGTGATTATCTACATTATGGATCTTCAGCTCCACCTGAAAATTGGTGTTAACGGGTGTCAGAGCAAGGAAACGGATGCAGAATACTTTGAAAGCCCCCACCAGAAGAAAGGAAATGGAAAACAAAGACAGGCGTGACGGATGAAAGAGCACCACGAGCGTAATAGAACGATCAAACATTGTGTTTAAGAGTTGAGAGTTGGTCAAATTAGAGTTGGGGACACAAAGATCCATTCCTCAATCACACCCCTCCCACGCAATCAGTACTTCACAAAATTCAGAATGCAAAAATTACATATATTGAAAGCTCTAAAAATAGATTGAATATGTATTGGTTTTAGATTAATGGTGGACTTGTAATGATTTAAAAGCATTTTAACCATAATTTAATACTTTTTCCAAATGTTTTTTTATTAACACTTTTCCTAATTTGATTCAAGTCAAATTTTAGCGCATTGTGTCCCTCTTTCTGTTTACAAGAGGCTTGCTTGAGTTGAGGCAATTCCAAACTCTAAAAGATGGTTAAAAGCTAAAAAAATTGTTGGTGGAAGATTAAAAGTTGATGAATTTAGCATATTTGATAACACATAATTGTACCTGACATGGGTTAAAGGCATGGAGTTGGAATAGTCTCCTCTTCAAATTTTAATGCATATTGTCCCTTTTTATAGGCTTTTAAAATATGGAATTGATTTTAGATTTGGTGAAGAATTGATTACATGGGAAGGGTTTGAGTGAGGAATGGATCTTTTTGTCCATATCTCTAATTCCAATCAAAGGTACAGTCTGAGTAGGCAAGACTCCAAGAGTAGACAAGATTATAACTTTAAAACAGAAGGCAATATCAATAACCTTGTCCGACGGTAGAAGTTTCGCCTGATCCACATCATGTGACCATGTACCAGAATGGACTGTGATTCTTGCAGAGGACAGCGACACGGCTTTTAATAATTCCTCCTTGTAGGCCTGAAGCCATGATAGAGAACGGCCTGGTCTGATAGAAGAGGTACTCAAATCCACCTGCATATCAGATAAATGAAAGGATCTTCAAGAAACTAGCTGATTATTTTGAATCTGTTCAGCATGTTCACTGCAATGTATATCTACAGCTTTGTCAAACTTTCACGAGCATCCCAACAGACAATCTTCCAAACATAATACGCACTACTAAGGAAAAACTGGACAATTTGTAACTTCCTATGGTCAAGTACACAGCTCTGTTTTGAAAGTTCTAAAGAAACAAGTCAATGTTCGATCTCAATATTGAAAAATTAGAAAAATGTTCTGGTGCAATTTATTGCAGCGAACTGACGACGTACCTGTGGGCAGAAAGCAATAACTGCTGTTGCCAATGGGGAAAACATAAGTGCCGCACTGGCACCCATGGAATCACCAAGCATTATCACCTGCTTGTATGGTCTCAAGGCAGCCTCCAGCTCTCGTCTGTAGTAACTTCCTATTCCAGAAACGTTCTCATCTTCATGTGTAAACCAAGATCTCTTGCTGTCAACAACAAAAAGGATGTCGAAGGTCGATGCTGCCTGATTCTTCTTCATCTCTGTCTTGACCTTTTGTAGCAACCCAGCCCTGCTCGAAGGTCCCATGCCAAATTAAGCAGTGCGTAAAGTTGAGATAGGTGAGCTAAGATCAAGCGTTCCTTCACAAATGATAAGGGAATGCAGAATGAGAAATAAATTGAGGTAATATACAGTGTCACCAACTCCTGAAGTACAACCCTCAAACTAAACAATCAATTGATAAAAAATGATCCTTGTATTCAAAAATTGCATCTCAACTCTACACCAGCTCGACCTTCATCACAAACTCAATGGGTAAATGTGCGTGACATGTTTACGAGACACACCAGTTGGGAACAGCGGGGGCACTACCAAAGGCCACAATCACCGTGTCAGCTTTCTTTCTCAAGTCCCATTGTTGAAGCTGACAAACATTCCCGTACACCTCATCAGTTAAGTCCTTTCACCTGTCTTTTCATCAATAGTGGTCAAGCGAAGAGCACACATACATAGTGCTTTACAATAACGACTTTCATGCAGTAGATATACTCATACAAACAATTGTTGCTTAGATCATTTGTGATAGATGTTCGTTTGATTATAATTATAATTTAGCTCTTATTATTCAGCTTTGACTTAATCACCATAATCTGATTTCCCATGTAAATCATTCAGGCAAGGTCTATACGCTATGAACTTCAAGCCAGTATCTCTTCACTCATAAGACCCACTGAAAGAGTTCAATGATGTACCTTGAAGTAACCTCCACGTTCTAATGCCTCACCAGATCCACTAATTTCGGAAAAGAATAAAACCTTAGCCACTGATTCTGGCACTGCGTCTGGAAAGGCCTGCAATGAAGATATCATGGATGGACGATCACTTGAGTAACGAATGAAACGAAAGTCACTCTCATTATTTGTAATCCAAAGAGCTCCAGGAGTATTGTGAGGTCGTTAACATACCTCATACTTTACAAAGAACCAAGTCGTTACTAAACTAATGCAAATCAGAAAGAGTACAACTTCTTCCTTTCTGACGGTACTCAGTAAATCATTCCAGCTGAAAGTGAGACATGCTAAAGAGTAAGTTTCCAGACCAAAGATTAGTTCCGTACTTACCACGCTGGAACTGATGCCCAGAGCTTTTAAGCTAGAAAATGATGGCAACGCTTTCCAAAGAGATCCACTTTCCAGAGGGTTTCCCTGTAAATTCGACAACAAGCTTCACATGAATGAAAGATTAGCATGCAAATCGGTAACTGATTGGATCTTCAGGCAAGGATAGCCATAAACAGTAGGTCACAAAGTTCTTGAAATAAAGCATAGATGACTCCAATTTCTGTTACATGAGAAAATCTAAAAAAATCGAACTTTTTGTCAATGAATTGTAAGTGCCCACTGTTTTCAATCTTTTATGGAGAAATTGCACGTCAGAATGAAAACTAATGCAGGAAGATGGGATCATTGGGCAGCAGCTGTCTACCTCTGACCATATGTGTTGAAGCTTTTTTATTGTCGCAAGGCTCCTGGGTACGTTTTGAAGCTTGTTGCAATATCTAGGGGTTGTAAGAACAGGACCAAACATCCGTTAGCACCCTATATATCCTGCTTTCAATGAATGCAAACAAACGGCACATGGCCAGAACCCAGTAGTATTCTCCACTAGAAAATCGAATTTGACTATTTCTTTACATTGCTAATGCAAAGCAATGAGCAATGACTCAACTTAGGTACCTGAATCTCAATTCTATAAACATAAACGACTACGCCAAAAACATTCATTGATGTGGATATACTCATAATGCGGATTTAAGTGTCAACTTCTTTGTGGCGTTATAATTCAAGCACATGTGCATAGGTTTGAGATGGTGCACAATTTTAGAATCGCTTTGGTCCAAGCAAATTAATTATTCAAGGTAATTTCTTACGAGAAGACTACTATTAATCATGAAATGAGTTCAAATAGACATATCGCTACCCCTCGCTTAAATTTACAAGCCCAAAAAGTAATTCCAAAGAACCGTAAATGAATTAAATGCATTCCATATAATTTGAGGAAGGAAAAATGAGAAGCTGATACTCACATCCAAAGTGTCTCCAACGATTGAAGATCTGCAATAGAATCAGGCAAGACTTCAAGTCGGTTGTCAGCCAGAGAAAGCTGCTTCAAGGAGCACATATCCATCCATGACTTGGGAAGAACTTCAAGTTTGTTCCCCTGTAAATAACAGAAGTCAATCATCTGAATTAAACATAGCCTTCCTACTTAAAAAGTCAGAACTCAATTGGAGCATACCCATTTTTGTTTTCTTATAAAACCTCCTACCGCAGTACTCTATGGTTATAGTGCAAGATTGCCAGTATAAAAGAACGGGCAAGATATACATGACACGATGAATGCAGTGATGCTCATTTAGTCCAGCCTTTAGACGGGGAAGAGTGTTTGTAGTAAATAATGGAATAAGCATTAAATGTAAAATTCTGTCAAATCTATATAACCTGAAGCCAAAGGTCTCGCAAGGATGCAAGCTTTGTCAAGCTTTCGGGAATACAACGCAGGGCGTTCCCGTATGCTGCTAGAACATTCAGCGCCTTCAGGTGACCAATGCCTGTTTCAAACAGGAATTGACATTTGAGATTCCTATCATAAGACCGCAATAGTGGATGAAGTACAAGAATACAAGTTACACTCTACAACAAGCAGTCCGACAATGAAAAGAATAAGCGATTCGTAACAAATTAGAACTGAAACTGGTAGACTTTTTCGTTTCAAAGAAATTAAAGCGGCATACTAGCACACCTTTGCACACTGCCGCACAAACCATGAAGATGGTTAAATTAGCATATTCTTCGTGTAGGGCATCTCAAATATATAATTAGGTAAGTTGAGAAGACTGAATCTTCAAAATCAAGGGGATGCTATTTAGTGATCGGTATAAGGGAGGTAAGAAACTTACCAGAGGGAAGCTCGCATAATTGATTGCCTGCAACTGATAGAACCTAGTAAGCAAAAAGCAGGTGACATGCATGAGCTACCCACATACCACAATCCAGCAAATTCATACCAAAAATAGAACACGCTAACCCCTAATGCCCGCAAACAAATTTTCAATCTAAATATAAATTTATTATAGACAGAAGCAAAGTTCTTAGAATGTACTTGGAGGTTTGTAAGACCAGAAATGGACTCTGGAAGTTCACTAAGCTTGTTGCCTGCAAGAGCGAGCATGCGCAGCTGTCGTAGCTCACCAATCTGTGATTATGCATCATTGTTTTCCAGCCTTGTATCATTAGATAGGTGCACTTGAAACTCCTATTTTCTCAAAACAAATTTAGAAGAACGGCGACTAAATAATACAAATACTGCCTATAAATCTCTGTCTAATGTAGCACCTATGAAGGTAAACATGATTTTTGAGAAAGAAAACATGGGTTCAAACCTGGGGTGGCAAGGACTGGAGAACATTTCCGTGGATCCAAAGTCCCTCAAGCTGCTGTAGATTGCCGATTCCTTCTGGCAGCTCCTTCAGCAAATTACCTGCTAAACCCAACCTGCGCAACTGCTCTCAATTACAGAGCAGACAGAAAATTCAAAGCAGCGCATGAGGCAGATAAGAATCACCCATACGTAAATAGCTAGATCAACTATATGTGTATGCAACTAGTATGAAACATCTCCTCCTTACACATGGTAATGTGCACTTCGCTAATATGAGAACATATATCAGTCACATTGTCAATGCTCAAATGACTGGTAGGACAACGATACGCTACATGTAACGTCTACCCCTTGTATCAGAAGCAAAACCGATATGCATTTGGTTGCCTTAGTACGATGTTTAAAACTGCTTATATGGTGCGCCAACATGAAAATCGGCAATCACTAATAATTTTAGAAGCGATATAGTCGTACATGTGGAGAGGAGAGGAATCATACAGCTCGCAGGTTTTTTATATCTTCTGGCAAAGATGTTATATTGTTTCCAGCGAGGGAGAGATCAACAAGGTCCGATATTTCAAATATCCGGGAAGGCACTTCCACAAGTCCTGAAACAGTTAGACGATAGTGAGAAGAAGATATGTGCAATATTTGAGTTTGTTGTCCTGACACAAGCAAATATTCTATGCGGTGTTACTCGACATGATATGGTACGTTTCGAGGCACCAACTCAATTTGTTCCGTATAAGCATAAATCACCAAAGTATCTGTGACTTACATATAAAAAACTTTGGATCCAGTAACATTCAAGAAAGTAAAGAATATTAAGTTAAAACGTTGAAGTGTAATGCGAAAGGAAATGAGGACATACCACAGTCACTGAGGTCTAGTCGACCAGTGCTGACTGCTAATGAGATACGAGATTCTAACGCTGCATCCAGACCTGCAAGACATGTTTCCTCAATGAAATTTGATCTGTACAATTGTTTTACAGTTATAAAGCATTCCAGCAAGTGCATGAGAGCCGATATAAAGAAAAGTGAAATATAGGCCATAGTAACCGGTTTCAAACACAAAAGGTCAGTCTCAAATACAGCAGATGTTCTAGTAAAATGACATTACAAATGTGGATTGTTTAATACAGAAAGCAAGCTGAATTCCATTCGAGCACTCTCTATACCAATTAGATCACACTCCAGGACGCTTAGAGACAAACAGTTTGAGCTGTAACATTCGTGTAGAAAACGGTGCGGCATTATAGGTCATCATAATCTGACAATTATAGCTGATAATACATTTACAGAAAGCTGAAGTACAAGGTCAATATAGGGAAAAGATAGAAAAAGGACAACAAAATCACTAGAAAAGGTTAGGATATAATCCTCATGGCATCCTCTTCGAAATTAGCACAAGAGCACAATGCATTCAAAACTCATCAGGTTTGGATTAAAGAGCATTGAAAGGATAAACAACATTCTCCGATTGGATTAGATTGGTGAAGCCTCAAAGAGAATACTCGGAAGGAATAAAGATTAAGATTGAATACTGAAACAGGGAAATGAGCGTCATTCAAATCTCTGCCATGCCACGTACCGGTCACCGGAGCAGCAGAGGCATTCATGCTCAACAAACTCCGCAGTCGCTCCCTGCCTTCGAAAGGTCGTCGCCGTAATTTACACGGCAATGCAACCGCCCTCCCGTGTATCGCCCTAACGCGAGCATTGCCCTGGAAAGCATAGTGACCTCTCCGGCTAGGAAAAAACTCATACGAGAAAGAAGCCCGCGACGCGAAGAGAAAGTAACTCGACGAGGATACCGAGAGCGCAACCATGATGCCGCGTAACGCACCAGAAATCACTGAAACATCAGCGGACAAATTCCAAAATGCATTCCATTCGATTTATGCCAAGAAAAACAGAGAGGCGTTCGAATAAGATTATTGAACCACGGCTCCGCCAAACTACACCTCCTCCTCTGCACTTACTCTGCAACGCATTGTGGTCGCTAATCTCCACATGACTTTAAGCACAGTCTTTGAGCAGGAGAAATCAATGTGCACTTAAGTTCACTACATCGACGTTCACTTCATCGAAAAGGGAGAGTGTTTCTCCAAATCAGCAACAGTACAACTCGAATTCTTCATATCCACACCTTGTCTACAAACTATAGGACCAGCAGTAAAGCGTTGTGCATGCAATGGCTCCCGTCACTCAAATCCTTATGGCTTCTTCGCCAATTTGACTCAAATTCCTGCCGAAAGCAATACCGTCCCTAGAAGCATCGACATTGTAGCTAAGCTTAAGAGGATGAAATGGAATCCGAGACTGTGGCATTCAGCTGCTGCCGCAAAGTGTTGAAGCGCAAAGACCGCAGGGTACGAGAGCTGGAAGCCGACGGGCCTGTTTTCGTTAGTCAAAAAGTGCGATGAAAACACACTGGATGGAGACATCGTCCAGTTCTCGTCGACTGAACGACGAATAGAAGATGGACGTGAACGACGAGTAGACGATGGACCAGTGTTGTTTATTTTGGCAATTTGGTGCTTAATTGCACCCAAAAAAAAATTGGCTAAAAAATGTCAAAAAACGTAAATAAATAAAATGTGATAAAATGTACGGAATATGTATTAATGTGATATTTAATGTTGAAATTTGAAGCATCACTATAACATTTTAAATTCATTTTGATAACGACCAAAGTTGTTTTAGGGTTTAGGAGAAAATGGGAGTTAATGTCTACCAGAGCTTGAAAAACTACAATCAGTACAACCAGAAAGAGTGACCAGAGTGGCCATAGGATTTGAAAAAAGGACTACCTTCTTTGCTGATGGGACCAGCCAATGGACGTGAATGACGAATAGGCAAAGGCGATGGACGTGAACGACGATAGATGGACGTGAACGACGAATAGACGATGGATGTGAACGACGGATTCATGGATAGGGCTGGAACGGACGATAGTTCGGAAGCCTTCTATTTTCGTTCCACGACTGACGAACGAAACCAGGAGAAAGACAGTGCTGTTTATGCTGAACTGCTGTGGCTGGCTTGCAATTTCAATTGCAGCATTCAACGATGGTGACCACTCTGCGACCTGCGCCCGCGCCCTTGCGGCCTTGCGCAATCCGTTCTGTGTATGGCGATGAAATTGAATCCAGATTCAGGTGTTCGGAGTCGTCTTCTTTGAGCAGACATAGGTCGAATTGGTCGAACGGGTCGAATGAAAGGTCTGAGGCTCCGTCCGGATCGGTTGCAGCTGGAGTTGTTTGTTGTAGCGGGCGCGATGAGTCCAATTTGAAATTACGCTCGTTGAACCGAATGGATTTAAAGGTCTTGAGACGGAACGGAAATGGCCGGAAGCAAGGTCGGAGCCTTACTGTTTTTTGCGGAAGTGAAGGCGAAGGAGAGACAGCGAGGAGCAAGCTCGGGAGTAAAATCAGAAATAAACAGAGGATCTTAGAGTCGCAATTGAGGTCAATGGCGGAAGGGGAACTGGAGTCGAGGTTGGCATTGACTAAAGCAGTGACGAAGCCTTACAGTCTTCTTGATACTATTGCTCAGCAGATTATCGAAGGGCGCACTGCGGTTGTTATTGAAGTTGCTCGGTTATCGCCAGCGGAAACGCCGGAGATGCTTGCACAGCGTTGTGTGAAATACGTGGAATGGGGTGAGACATGCTCATATCTGAGTCCTCCAACAGTCAGAATTACCATTTTGCGTTTGACAGAAATGCTCTGCACTTGATTGTCCACGCTTTCTATGCTGCGACACAACGGCGCTGAAATTTCTGGTTATTGTTGTATCTTGTGGTTACGAGTAAATGTACTACTTCGTTGCAGCACTTTCAGCATTTTTTCTGGTTTCAATAAAGGCAGATGACATCGACAAAATGCTTCTGTTGCTGTGAACAGGAGCTACCGCTCTAGCTATTTGTACGGATGAGGAGAATACTCCCAATGGTTTAGCGGACTTGACTGCGGTTTGTCAAGGTGAGGCCTCTTTGCGAATTAATATTGCTCTTTGAGAAATTGCTACTTCAGCTTGCCTTCAAATTCTGTCTCAAAATAAAGAAGCCCTGGTTTCTGAATCATCCGAGTCTGACATAGGATGTCTACACCTTATTTAGAATTTCATCTCGGGATACTGATTCTTAATATTATTTTGCAGCTGTTAACGTACCTGTTCTTCGGAGGGATTGGATTATCCATCCATTGCAGGTACGAGCCCTAGCAACTTTAAGATGATAATACTCGAACAGCACCTTTCTAACATGTCATCTTGTTTGATGAGAAGGCATTAGGCTAAGGTGTTTATTCTCTGTTGCGTTTTTTAGGAAATGACATCACGGATGCAGATTGTTTGATAGATAGGCCGTGTACACGAAAGTAGATGTTCCCAGTGGACTCACTGCAATCGAGATCCTAGGATCGATTAAAATTCAATGTGATCCAGCAGCGTCTGCCGAGTGTTATGACGGCAATTCAACTGACAATGAGCCTTCTAATTTACAGATTGCAGATACATGCGAGACAGGTGCTTCTGCCTTGACAGTTGTCTATTCTGTCCTTAGCAAAGGTGAGAATTGAAACTTTCCGGTACAGACCATATATACGCAACGGGGAGCTTCAATGAATGGGATAATGGCCAGAATGTGGAGGGTGCTTTAAGATATGAATGATTCCGAAAATCACAGTAACGGGCCTGTGGTCTTGTATGTTATCTCGTATGAATGTATTAGTTTGAGAAGGTGATGAAAATTACAGGAGTTGATATGTGGACGAATTCTTCTGTAGGTTTGCCAGCTATCTTGAACTACGCAGTCTCACTGGGACTTGATGCCGTGGTTGAGGTTAGTGTGCACTTACCATTCATCCCATTCCGTTCATACAGCACGTTGGTGACAAATTATTGTGCAAATTCTGCTGACTCATGCGCGTTTGCACTCAACGAAATTTGTATAGTTTTTTAGTGCTTTTCCTCTCGATGCGATTATGGAGTGCTATAACTCCTACTCTACTAGCATACGTCGAAGTGATTACGGTCAAATTCGAACTAGTTCGTGTTGTGCAAGATGATTGGTGATTTAAGCTTTGGGTGGCCTTGTCATGACGAGGTTTAAAACCGTCCAAAATAATGCACAATATCATCCAGGTTTTTGATAATTATACTGGATTTTGAAATTCTGCAATATTCATGTAGAAATGGTGGACATTGCAGGTAATCAATTTGAAGGAGTTGCAGGAAGCTGCCACTCTCGGTATTCCTATCTATGGTATCAACCTCTCTGTTGGTCTTGCGGTACGTGTGCATGTGCCCAACTTCCTGTGTTGGTTACATTTCATTCTTCATGACCTTTTAATCTCCTTCAAAACGATCACAGCAGATTCGCTGTAAGATTATCATTTTCATGTCGACATTCGGTATCAATCTGAGTTTGTTTTGCAGATATCCATGCCATCAATAAGACAAGACATTTCTAAGTCGCTCATTGAGGAGATCCCTTTCGGAGCTTCATCGATGGTGGTAAGTCTTGCCATCAAAATCTGCATATTCAAAGCCAGCATTAGTGCACTCTCTAGGGAGGGTTTCATCGCGTAGGCTTTTTCGTAAGGTTCTCTCGTCTTAAGAGTGGCACCTTCCTTTTACTTTGATGTCTTTAGGTTTAGTCAATTTCAATTTTTTTTTGCACTAATTCTTGCACAACTTCAGGGCGTTTACTCCATCGAAGAAGCAAGAGCTGTGCAGTCATCAGGCGCTGATGCTGTGTATGTTAGATATGACGTTTTACAGGGTCCCCAAGCCAGAGAGCAGAATCCTCAAGTTTTTCTAGAATGCCTGCGGGTGGCCATGTCAGGCGATGACTAGTAGGCCGCTTTGTTCTACGACCACTCCCATGTACTTCTGCTTGTGTCTACTGACTGCCCAATGAATTTCAATTTCTGGAGTTCTGGATTTCGTGTCCTTGCATTTCTGGACCATGCAGCTGATACGGCATTGAATGAATGGGTTCGTGGACGTCTTGATGGAGCTTTGTGGGCCGGACTTTGCCAGGAGTCAAGATGATCAACTGAAATCATTATTGATAAACATGTTTGCAGTCTCATGATTACAACTGCATAGATACTTGGTTCATAATCATTTGTGGTGGGCTTGGCCAATGTATGCAAGAGTTTTCTCCCCATCTTGATCAGATTTCCGTATAAATTGCGTGGTTGGTGTTTCCTTCACGGCGTTATCAACCTGCGATCATGACCAGGTCAGTCTTTAAAATCTATAATCTTTGAAGCATTTCTTGAAAATTAATGAAGCATAAACTGTGTTTAATAGAATGCATGCAGGGTTTCAGACCCTCAGAGCCACGCATAGTAAAATCCTTGAATTTTACCTAGGTCAGCTCTCATTTTGGAGAAAGTGGCCCCTTGAGCCTCCGTCTTTTGAACCAGCTAGCTTGTAATTTTTTCGAGTGTCTATGTTCCTTGCCTGGTGAACACCAGCATGGAACACTTCATTACGTTAACAACCAAACTCTAAAATCATTCAAATCTGTATGCAACTCAAGAAAGGTCGACGTAGTGGCTTCAACAACAATTATTGCACTAACCTGGAGGCTGGATCCGGAAGGTCTGCCCTCCTCTGGTACTTGGATACACGCAGCTTTCAAGAATCTAATCCATGTGGCGGCAAATGGACCAACGGATTCACAAGATGACATTCCACACAGGATCGAGGGTGGATTCACTGAGATAGAGCAAGGACCAAGTGTAATCGTAGGTCATAGGCAAGGTGGTGAAAGAGCCATCATGTAAGCTGTACACAACTCCTACGTCCTTTGTGATGAAACATATAAAGTCGTCATGCAGGAAGCATTTATAAATGTATGGAGCGCCATCGAGCTCCTTGCAAAGCTCCCGTGGTATGTGAAACGTCTCAATCCAATCGTTTGTTTGCAAGTCTAGGGTGTGGACGATGATGCGGCGAGATGACGCATCGCCATGGACGTCTTGCGCTCCAACCAGGCACAAGCGGCCTCGATGCTCCAGAAGGCAGGGAGGAAACCATGTGCTGCGAAAGCTTCGCGGGAGTCGGATGGGCTCTCCGATCCAGGCACTGAGCTCCACGTCGTATGCCATCACATGTCGCCATTCATTGTCGAGGCAGTAAAGACTGTTGCCCAGAACCTGAGAGGTCGTGCCATGGCCGCTCAACGATTGGGAGTTGATTCCGACGCTGCCTCGGAGAGACACCTCCAGTGGAGGAGGAGGGCTCGGTTCCGCTCTCCAAATGCTCAACCTGGAATCAAACACCTTGATCCTGAAGTTGCTGAGGCGGTGCCCAAGATGTGAGTACTCATAGCGGCCCAGCATAATCTTGTATCCCAGTCTGTCCGGGTCCAACACGAGATGCGCAAAAGTCCAGGGGTTGAGAGCTGGTTTGAAGCCTTGCAGGGGAGGTATCTGTCGCCACTTCCTCGTCAGAAAATTGCAGATGACCAAAGATTCCGAGCACGCAAAGCAGAAGAGGCCGCCAGCGCCGGCGATGGGAGGCACGCACATCATGAAGGGCACAAAGGAAATCGTGAACGTCGCCTGCCACCTCCTTGCAGCGGTGTTGTAAACCGACACTTCGCCAGTTTCTCGTTCCCAGTACAGAAACAGGTAAGCTTCCGGACTGGAGCGATATTCACGTCTCATTCGGAGGAAGTGGCATGTCTGCACCATGCCATGCCACTTTTTGCAGACTGTCCGAAATCGAGCTACGCTTGCCAAAGGCAATCTAGCCAACACCTTCTTCACCAAGTCTTGAGGCAGGTTGCTCCACCTCGTGTCCATTTCCTGGTCGCCCATCTCTCATGCTGCAGCTCCAGTGAAGTAGCTTAGCTCTTCTGTCTCGTCCACTTCACCTCTTTCGAATGTCAGAGATCACGTTCTTGCGAAACCGTTCGCTCAACATGGTTTCACGTTATGTGTCTAAATTGGCTGCATAGATTTCCACTGGATTTTCTTTTCAGTCAATCCCCGCCCCTGCCAGATTTCATCAACTTATGGTTGCCGAAGATTGGCAGGCAAGATGCCTCTCGACAATGGCACATCCAGGCTGGTGAGAGGCTTCAGATGTCTGACAGGGTTGTGTAATGACACAACTATTGAGAAAATTGGAGGTGGCACTCATGAACTTGTCAAGGGACGTGTCTGTACAGAACAAATGGGAGAGAAGAGCTTGTGCGTTTCCTGGCGTGTTGGAGCAACCTTATCCACGGTCCCCAATTGACTTGTGCAAGCCCAGCAGCTGGTCCACAATGGCTTGATGGTACTTGAAAGACTTTCGAGCAGTGTCATTTTTCAACTGTGGACCTGAACAAATACTTCGGTACATGCTGGATAAGCCAAGCCTAGAACTTACGCTCAAATTTTGAGAAAAACATATGACCATGTAGTTGCACTTCAGCTGTAGAGCGCTGAAGACGTTATACAGCTTGATATGCCCCTCAAAAAAAATTGGACATTTTTTGTTTTTGCAAAGGTATGCAAATGAGTCCATGACCTATTTTGGGGATTTTAAGCTATACAACGCCTTTGGCATTGACGAACTGCGATTTGTTTCCTTTCTCAAAAACTGGTCAAAAAATTTGAGGTGACAAACAAGGACTCTTAAATGTTAAACACAAATCTAGTGAGTGATGCCACGCTCATGATCATGCTCAATATCTTGTTGGATATTGCTAATTGTTAATAATTCACTTGACTCATGATGACAATATTGGGCTTGGGATATTGCTCACATATAGATTGTTTTTGCCAACCCAACAAAGTTGCAATTGGCATTGAACGGAGACTTGTAGAGTTGGGATTTGGGAAGTGGGAGTCTGTAGCTTACATAAAGACCACCATAGCAACTTCTGGGAATTGTTTGCTTGCCTTCTGGTATCTTCTCAAAAAAACAATTCATGTACCTTCTGTCCTTGTGTACTGGTGAATTACCTGGACCCTACGTGGCTCGTATGCACAGGAACCCTAAAAAGAAGGCATTTTTAACTTCAGTCGGTATTTCAAAGGAATGAAATAAACCCACCTGCATCAGTCCCGACTCCGAGTTTCAACATCACCCACCTTCAAAGATGTTTTCTATTATACACTCAACTAGTTTACTCACCCGTTGTATCAATGGGTTGATCATTATAAAAAATGTAAAAGATGCAACAATAGAAAACGTAAAAGGTGCAATTTGTTAAGTAAAAAAAATGTAAACATTACAAGGGATTTGGACCCAAAAATGGGCCCCTTCCCCCAAACCTATGGGAACTTTGGGAACACTTTCACAACAATTTCACATAGGCAATTTGCAGCAATATGACATGACATTAGTGCAACCACGTCAGACATTATTATTTAATTATTATTTTTGGAAAAAAAAACTTTTAAATTTTTTTTAAAATCTTTTCTTTTCTTCTTTTTTTCTTTTTTCTTTTTTAAGATTCCATTGCAAGTATCAAGCTCTAATGCTTGACTTAGCATAGAAATCACTATATACCCACATATTTAGCTAAAACAACCTTAATAGTTTTATGTTGACCTACTAAGCCTTGACTTTGGTAGTATGTGTCAATGTACCTAGTGATTAGAAGAGTCATATGTCTACTCTAAATAATCACACATAGGCCTAGACCTTGTGAGATAGACAAATGCATTCAAAACGACCTCATATGGTGCTAGAATGACATATATAGCTTGTCTCCCTATACAATAGGGAGCCCTTCTTGCAAGAAAACCAAGAAAAACCTTGAGTGGCCTTGACATTACTTAACCCTAAGAGCCCTAATGAGCATCTTACTATAGGATATAGAATACAAAACTATATCCATACTTCCTATGGAAAACACCATTGTTGACTTCCAATGAGTTTTCAATTAGCACAAACAACAAAAAGAGCAATAGAAGGATGATATTATACTACATTGCCTAACCAGCAATAGATCTTTATCATTTCAATACTTTGCTATGTTTCTATATATATATATATATATATATATATATATATATACAAATATAAAATTTTGGTTCAATAGCAAGATATAGCAACTGCTAGCTTTACTAAATAGGATTGTATCCAATACAAACGGCTGGCTCTGAGACAAAAAGGCCAAAACTCTATGCTTGACCATTAAGAGGCTAGGGCACAAGTTAAATTTTTTTTTTGGGGGAGGCTGCTTCCTGCAAGACAAGAGCTCGCTTTAAACCTGACTCTGCTTTGCACATTGCTTTCTCATGAGCACTAACGCACTGCTGTGCACTGTTGCTTACACACTCTGTACTGGTGCATAAGGGTAGTCCTTGTTGTTCAGCTAAAGTAATGCAATACAGTACTCTGAGTATCATACTCTGATTACATACTCTTGGAGTAAGGGAGTGGCTCTCAATTCCTTGCTATGGAACTCAAATTTTCTTGCAAACACTACTTGGCAAACATGGCCTCATCACAACCCTTGTCTTCATAGGTTCTTTTTTCATTTAAGGTTGCTTGGAGTAGCGCTTGTTGTTGTATGTGTTTTTTTCAATTATCCTTATGAAGGGGATAACAACCGCTATAATCTATAGACACCTGTTGCATCCTCTCTCTACTAACATTGGATTGTTGGGTTGATTGGGATGGGCACAGGTGAGGATTATAGCCTCTTGGTTTGATTGGCAAATCCAAACTTCACACTACTACCTCTAGGCTTTTCTTTCTCCCCCTAAAAACCTTGTTTTTTTTGGGAGATGATTGCTTACTTAGGAATGGATATGAGGTGATTTCTTGAAGAAACAAAGTTTCTAAAACAATCTGTTAGAAAAGCTGTATGGAATTGTTATACCATTGCAAGTATGTGTTCTCTTTTCAAAAAATTCAGCTATGATATGTATAGTCCGGAAAAAAGACCGATAGCTCACCTAATATACTCTCACTAGCAATATAATTATGTATGCTAAGTGGTTAATCTGGTCTCTATACTCTCGGATTAATGCTTGATGCATCTGGAGCAAGGCTTTTTCTCACAGCTTGATGTTTCAGAGTCCAAACAAAGGGAACTTATCTCAAAGTTCAAAATAAGAGATTGCTAAAACCCTAAAACTAAAGGCTCAGACACACCGAATACAAGGGATCCTCTGATAACAAATCATTGGAAAAAAAGACATGAAATGCCTATACCCTTAGCTTTGTGCTTGTTCTTTTATCAGTACTATACCTTCATGTATACTCTGATAGCTCGGAAAAAGGCCAGCAGGTCCTAAACATCTGAGGTTAACTGCATTAGCAGAGTATGGGGTTACTATTTTGCTTTCTAAAATAGAACTAGCAGATAAATGATATCGAGCTTCTCTCCAAATACAAGAGTATTAGGTTGACTTACAAAATATACTATACATGTGATACTCTGTTAGTATACAATACGTATACAACAATGAGTTAGTAATTGCTACATTTGAGACCTTACATGCACAAAAATATTTGTGGACAAAGAAATAAAGCTATATACTTTTGGATAGGACAATACTGCAAATTTGACATGCTCGAGAGAATAAAAGCTTACAGATTAGCATATTTTACTCAAGCTTTGAAAATGAAAAGCTTATACCAGTAAAAAGAATGATGTGAGCCTCTAAAAAGCTCTTATAAGTGCCCAGCTTTTTGCTCGGGATGTATCAAGAAAAAAGCCTCTTTTTTCATGATTCATCTACAAGTATCAGGTCTTAACACTATACTTGTGATGACTTATGTATTAGAATAATTGTGTATAACAATACTTGGCATGTCGCCTTGATTGGGTACAAAAGAAGGTAGAGTCAAAAAACTCACTATATGTGTAAGTAAATCATTAAAAATCCTGTTGTAACTTACGAATGTATATATACAGTTAATAGACTGGTAAAATGGTGAATGCACCTTTTACTTGACTATGAAAGCACGCATAATACTTCTAATAGTATTCCTTATTGATATATAGTGGGTAACCCTGTAACGAGCTATATGTGAAAAAAATGGGCTTACATGGCCATGATATGGCAGCTTGCGAATAGGCTATAATAGCCGCCCTGATGAGGGGTTGTTTTATAAAAAAGGACGATTTTCAAGCTTTAAGGAACATACTACTTACAGGTAGTAGTTTCCCCCGGTTTTTTTCAAAAAAGCTCAGACAACGTAGTACCATACCCCCTTAAAAGAGCTGGATTACTGCTGATTCGGACTCTTAACCAGTATCAAGGTATTTAATACCAGAACAGCCCTAATTGTCCAGTGTAGGCTCTGGCCACGTAATAGCTGACAGGCCACTTCGTCTCTCCCGGCTTGCTGGAGGGATACACTGTTGTTGTGACCAGGGTTTCATGTGTACTGTAGCTCTGTCCATCGCTTGAGTACCTCTGTACACAAGCTCTGTCTCTGCCCTCTGACTAACTACGGTGGAGGATCAAGTTGCTAAACTATACTGCATAGCTTGTATGCACTACTGATTGGATACAAGGACAAAAAAGTTTTTTGAAACATAAACACTTCTCAACCCATGAATACACAGGTTCTTTTTGAAGTTTTTTGAGGGTTTGTATGAAATGGCGTTTCTTTGTTTAAACTTGCATCTGATCCTTGTGAAGGTGATAACAAACACTTTGGATTGAAGACACCTCGTGCATCCCCTCTAACATAACGTTGGCTCGTTTGTGTGCATTGGGATGGGCACAGGTGAGATCCAAAGTCTCTTGGAGAATTTGCAAGACTCCCAGGTTCGCTCTACTTACCCAAAAACTCTTGTTTTGTCAAAGGTTTCAATATACTTTTGTTTTGAGATACTACTGTTTGTGCGCCTTGAGTCAGTTTTTTTAGGTATTAGACATTCCAGAGAATAAGCTTTTCTCTAGGCTAAGAAGGTACGTGAGTTTTGTTAGATAAAAAACCTCGGTACACCTTCGGACCCTGATATTGGACGTATACTCTGCAGTTAGTAAGCCTATGTGGCTAAACAAGTGAATATGGACACAATATAAACTCCGGCTCATAAAATAGCTCTGAATGGATATTAGGGTTGTCTCTGAAAGATTACTCCTTAATAGGCTTGCATTGCTTCATGGCTGCGGCTATATACAGGGTTAGGTACACTCTCGGTATTCTAAGATACCGTGTACATATATCTCTGAATGATAAGGAGGGCGACCTGAGCTTTTCACAGCTATTGTTTATACCTTACGGGCTCACAAAAAATGGACTAGTGCCTGTGTTTGAGAAGCCAGGGGCTACCAAAATTTTGGCCTTTGTTGTTTCAAAAAAATAGTTTTTTCAGTCCCGGTAAGGTTGCGTGGAAAGGATTACTCAATGCTGGCACCATTTTCATACTAGTATGCTTAAGTGAAAGTTTAACATAAGGTTACAGATAAAAAAGCTTTTCTGTCATAATGCGTTCCGAATTCAATGGAAAAATCGTGGGCTGTATGCTGACATTGCATGGTAAGCCAAAGTGCTGCGGCTTGTACAGTATAGACTTGGATTTACACTTGCCTCTGTATGGTGTATGATCGACCATATTGCCCTGATATGATACTGCATTAGTACTGCTCTAACTCTGTTTACTAGTACATATGCATACAAAAAAAGACGTGCTACTACCTCGAACTGACGACTGAGGAGGATGTGCATTGTTTCTTGTGAATACCTACTGGTGTATGAAAGGAAACTGATATAAATATGCCCAGTTGTAGCAATGCTTTCTGCATGCTATGTAGAATTGTTAAAGCTTGGTCATGATAAAGTGAAGACATTTGCCCAGATTCTCGGATGTACCAAAAATAGCTTATTTGTTTCTTTTTTAATTTTTTTCTTTTTTAAGATTCAATTACGCAAGTGCTAAGTTCCTAGACTTTGCTACTTACAAAGATAGTTACTTGAACTAAAATAACAACACTATACAGAAGCTTTCTTAAAAGCTTCTATATAAAGACATAGACATAGTGGTTTTACAATAGTTCTTGACAAACTTAGATGTTGGACTAGCCTAACTAGCAACATAAAGGTCTTGTGGTATGGTTACTATACCACAATAACATCAAAACTCATTATAAGACTTTTTAATAACATACACACTCTTGTGTGTTTTAATATACATACTACTTGAGTAGTATATGTGGTCTTCCTAAAAGTTAAAAAGCATACTTATTCCGGATGAGAAGGAGAATTAAAATTAGATAACATAATGATATGCACTTTTGCATCACTCTAAATTGACAAATTTTGTTATCAATCTTCTCTTTCAAAAAACCATTAATTTTGGTTTTATATATATATAACCCAAAGAGACAGAACTTCTTTAATAACTAAATAAGCTTTACACCAAGGCTAAGCCTAGTGACTATGAAACCTTATATTCAAACTTATCCAAATAAGCAATACATACTTTCAATGAGTATACCCAGTACCTAATAGTATGATATTTCTACAAATAGCATATAAATTAAACTAATCACAGGCTAATCTGCTAAATCCTCGATATTATAAGCAGTCACACGTAATTAGGAAGTTCACCTTTCGGCCGTCTCTCCCAACTCACGCCTTGCTTTTTTTCAAAGTACACACAATCAAGTGCTTGAACCTTCCTATTTGCTGTGAAGCTCTGAGTTACACGAAACTTGCTGATACACGGAGCAATGCCTGGCACCACTGACGCTGCTCAGACACGGCGGTCTGCCACTGACCTGCACCTTACGGGTGACTCTGGGAGCTCAAATACAATAGCAATAGCACGACCTGACTCTTGCTTGGCTGCAGCATGGCTGCTTTTCCTTCAAACTCCACACAAGTTCTGTCGTTAAAAAGGTTTTTTTACTTTTGAAGTATTTGTGATGCTTTTTTTGCTTTTTTCTCTCCTTGTGAAAACTATAACACATGGCTTGGTCTGTTGACACCTAGTGCAACCTCTCTCAACTAACATTGGTTTGTTGGGTTGATTGGGATGGGCACAGGTGAGGCCCAAGCCCTCTTGGAGGCAAGAGACTATGGCAAATCCAAGCACACTACTTATTACTTCTAAAACCTCTTTTCTCCTAAAAACTTTGCTTTTTTAGTGAATGCTTTTATCTTATTCTTAGGACTAGAGTACCAATTGGAAAGTTTTACATTAAAACACTTTATTCTTACCTTAGCCAATGCTGCTGAACACTGCTATTTTACAAAGTTACCCTGCACTTTGAGCAGCTACTGAGTAATACTGTTGATTCTCACAAAATAACACACTCCTTACAAGTCACGGCAATGGCTTACTGAATGGTATTCTTTAAATTTTTTTAAAAACTTTCTTGTGAAACGAAACAGAAGGTTTTTTTCCTAGAAAATTCCAACCCTCTTATTCACTGGCCCTTAACTAGGACGACTTATGATCATACACACGAAGGCTTGGTGATACAGCCAGTCTTCACCAAATTATACAATGTCCGAATAATATGCTTGTGTATAGTTTCATAGGCTGAAGTCTGATAAGCTAACTTACAGACTGGAAAATTCTTTTGTTTATAGCACGTAATGGAAAAGACGTTACAATCAAGAGAACTTGTAGTTCTAGCTTCGCTTATGCCACAAGAGACAGACATAATTTACTATAAAAAAAGCAAAACATACCCTAGAATTGTCCTTGATCTCTACAGGACAAAATATTAGTTCTGATATGACTGTGTTGAGCTCCGCAAAAGTGTGGATAAGTGTCCAGCTTTGCTGGGATGCACCAAAAACGGGTTTTCTAGCTTTCTCTTCAAGCATTTGGCAATAGACGTAATACTGATGAAAGTTACTACACAAGAGTTATGTATATTTTTATAAAACATTTGATCTATTTGGTAAAATGAGCTTCTTACAGTCCTACCTTATACCTTGCAAATGGTCTTGCTATACTCTCCTTACTCAAAAACACTATTTTCCTACTTTATAGACATATAGCACTCTATGCTTACATGTATTGGAAAACCCTTAACTACAAGCTAATCATAATACGTGCGGTTATTGGTTTTCATACCATAAACTATATCTCCCCTAATGAATACGGATAAGTACTCCTATAGATTAAAGTTAAAAGAATACTACTTTGATATCAGATAGGCAATATAATAAAGCTTAAATGTTTATGCCTAGAAGTTGGATAGTCATACTAGGAGTCCAAAAAACCTTTTTCTAAAAATGATACTAGACATGGCTTACATGTCTATCATGAGTCCCCACAGCTCAAAGTGGTTTTCCTACATATTATGTTAAAATAATGACCTTCTGAGGCTATTACCACTCTCACATATGAGTATTTTGGACTTACTTTGTCTAAATTAATCTATAAACCATACTTATGAGAAGCTTGGCTCTAAAAGGACTGAAATCGATAAACACAAAGGCCTTTCCTTCTGTTTTTTCAAAAATACTTGGATTGCCACCTTCTAGTATTCAAAGCCGGCTGACAAAGACCAGCTGACGAAGTGCCAACCAGGCTACATTCAGAAAATTAGGACAGAAGTACACCTTTCGTTTGTCTTCCCTGCCTTGAGCAGACTTAACCTAATCCCGGATTAGGAAACCCTGACTGGCTGCAGTAACACAGAGCTCTAGAGCACTGTTACGCCCTGTCACTCGCATGAGTTGCACTGTTGCTCTGAGTACTGTACGCTGCTGCCTACTATAGCACACACGGGGATAGCGACTTGCTAGCACGTTTGGAAGGAGATAGGGTTTGGAGTATACAAGGAAAAATACTTACGATGGTTTCTGCGTCTCAGAAGTCAGAACAACACGCCACAGGTTTTGTTTGGCAAAAAGGTGTTAATAGTAGTTTTTTAATGCTTTGCTTTGCTTTTGTTCTCTTATCTATCCGTGTGAAAGCAATAACACGCGTTCAAGGGTTCCAGACACCTGTTGTATCCTCACTCAACTAACATTGGTTTGTTTGGTTGTTTGGGATGGGCACAGGTGAGGCCCTTGACCTCTCGGTGGAAGTGACAAATTCAAAGCGGCACACTACTTACCTCTATACTCTTGATATTCTAAAACCTTTGTTTTTGGAATTTTTGTCTTTGGATCTTAGTGAACTTACGGTGATGCAAAGAAGGCGAGTATTTAGCAATTGCTATCACTCTATCCACTTTAAGATTGGCGGAACTTTGAGGTTTTTTTGTTTATGGCTTTTGTACCAAACCTCAAAAATTTGCCAATATTCTCAAAAAACTACAGTTGGTATTAGACTGCTTGCCAAAGCCAGATTACATTTTAGGGTATGCATGAAACTATTAAACCTTCAATACAATCGATGTATTTGTGAGGATAAATTGATGGATTAGACTGGTATGTTTGGCTTCACAAAACCCACTAGATGGTTTTCTGTTAAGTCTATTACAAAGAATTACTGATGAGGTTTTTTTTTATAATAACTCAGCAATATTGCCAATTAACATGACTCTATTGTACTATATGTACATTTGACATTGTTGGTACTAGGATATAATTGAGCAAATCTGATTGGGGCTATTGGATTAGTCAACTCAATGCTGGTTTGAGTGATAAAGAAATATATTATCACTTTCTGAAAACATACACTTAGGAGCCAGTTATCCTTGGAAAACGCTTAAGTTTCTTGAAGGAGAAAAATTACACAATATCTGAATAAATTAGGGTGTAGAGCAAGGAGCTTAACAAGGGCTACTTGGTAAACTGACCCTGTATAAATACTCATTGATAGATGTTTCTGATGGCTCAAAACAGCTGATTCTAGTATGGAAGAAACCTCCGCTTTGGATATTAAGCATGCTTTACATAGTTGAATACTAAAAAGCTACAATACATAGTAGAAGATTCTCTTCTAAACCTAGAAAAGTACAAGTAAGTGCCCAGGTATGTTTGGGATGTTCCAAAAATGCATTTTTATTTTTTATTTATTTATTTATATTATTTTTTTGACGACCAATAGTGGCATTGGGAACATCCAAACTCATAGCCCTTTCTTGGGTCCAAATCTTTTGTGATGAGGCGCAACTTACATACATGAAATGCAACTCATAGTTGCACTCAAACTCTTTACTTTTCATCCAAAACAACCCATGGGATTCTTTTATAGATATAGATATTGCATTTAGGTTGCCTTGACTATGTTGCCTTATCCTGTTACCTCATGACTCATCTTTTTACCACTTAATTGGAGGTACACGCAACTCACGAGATTCTAGATTTTCACATGGTTTACAACGTGGATGCTACTAATTTGTTTTTCTGCAGCATCAATGTTGTTGCCAAAACCTTTAAAATTTGATGAAAAGTATTATAGCAGCAGTAAATATGTTTATAGTGTAAAATGGCAAGAAACTAGGGTGGGACAACCTAAACGCAATATTCAGTGTACGTTCTTCATCTTTTCCTTGTATCATATTTGCACATACCATATTGAACTAAATATCGAAATACCAACAACAGCATGGGAAGCCACAAAATTAAAAGTTTATCAAATTCTTCTAGTAGCAAATGTGCATGACATCAAAACGATTTCCGACCACCATAGCATTGTGCAATCTAAATTTGGCTTTGTAGTTCATAGGTAATTATTATGACATACACACGTTTAATTGGCACAAACACAGAAAATTGGAAATCTTCTAAACCAAATGGTTGAAAGAGAAGATACATGTGGACAGAATTCTACTGGAAAGGTCATATAGTCAAAAACATATTAATCCTTAAACGATCAAGCAACCATAGTACATAGTACGTATGTTGTTGTATAAATGGCATTTGCTACCAACAAAAAGTTTTAATTTGGGATCTTGGCTACCTCACTAGAACATCATTGATCTATATTTTAACTTCTTTGTTAATCTCAAATGTAATAAAGGTGTGGATGCACTCCAAATATATAAAAAATACTCTGTATTGTACTGGTTACAAAGGGCTGCTTGGTCGTTCAAGGGTTCAACTAAAATATGAAATACTCTAAATGAACCAAAAGGTACCAAATATTGTAAGTGATTCAAAAGCATCTATGAATCTAGCAATATGGTTGATTTTGATCACATGCAACCAATGTTCAAGAAATTTTTTGACCTTCACCTGCTAAAAATTGGCTTTTTTTTGTATTCTACCAATTTTCTTCGAGATTGTGTTGGATATTTTTCTAAATTTACATAGTAATATGCTATATTTAGATTTTTAAGAAAAATCTAACCAATTTTTTTGCTGGCAATTACAAAATACAACCAGTTTTTTCCCCAATTCCACTGGCTAACAATGAACTAGCAGCCGGTTTTTCCTGCACATTGCATGCAACAAAAGGAAGGATTGGAAAATGTGAAGCGTTGATGACGATCCATACTCCGCAGAGCCATCCACAATAATCAGCATCCCGGGTTTCCTGCAGCCGAGTTGTTCTGTGAAGTGGTAGACAATTTATCAAAACCAAATTCCAGCTTCTCCGAAAGTCCACCGCGGTAATACCAAAATTTGGTAAAGTCTTACCACAACCATTAGCCCACTGTAATTAGTCAGTACTTATGTTATGAAGTTTCAACGAGCCAAAAATGTTCCAAATACTACACTACACTGTACTATTGTCAAAGAATATAGGGTGTTTGTTGTGCCGTCCCCAGGTTGGCGGCACTTTGTTCCTCCAAGCTTTTTACTTGCAAGTGTTCTAACTGGATTGCGTTTGGTTTTGTTGTGCTTGGTCTTGTCTTTTTTGGTTTAGACCCTTATCTGTTCTCAACTACACTGAATATTGCATTTAGGTTGCCTTGACAATCAAGTTGGCTTACCCTGGTAAGTTACCTCATGACTCATCATTTGGTCACTTGGAGGCACATATAACTCTCTAAATACTTGGATTTCACATAGTTTATGCCTTGAAACAATTCATTTGTTTTTTTGCAACATCATTGTTGTTGACATGCCCTTTAAAAACTATTTGTTGCAATAATTTTTGATGAAAATCACTGTAGCAATAGTAAATATTTATATAGTGTGAAATTTCAAGAAATTAGTGTGGGGCAACCTTAATGCAATATTCAATGTATTGTAGAGCATTTGTGCTTTCCTTTTATAATGAATCTTCTTTCATTTGTGTAAAAGGAAACAGTAATAATACAAGATATATATTTTTAAATGGGCTAAACAAGGTTAAATAGCATGGCACAAATTTGTTGCAGTTTTGGCTTGAATTTTGGTGTTGTTTGCAAGCTTTTGTGTTGTGACACTTATGTTTTTTTTATAAGTGGACAATACAAAAATCAAAATTATATTCAAAGTGTCATTTTCACACTTCAAAAATGCAAAGGATGTCCCTCAATCTTGCTATTGATTGTTCCTTACTTGCTTATTGAAATATTGGGTATTACAAGTAGAACATTCCTACTAGGAATAACAAAGTAATAGAGGCACTTGCCAAAGTATTTGCTACTTCGATAATTGTCAATTGAGTTGGGAGAGACATGGCTACAAAGACATATAGGCAAGGCTCTTTGGCAATTAAATTCTTGACCTCTTTGGCACCACTAACTATTGACCAATTAAGTTTGAATGGTTGAGGCCTTGGTTAGTTCTCCTTCAAGTTTGCAAATCTTAGAATATGTGTAGGTTTTATAAACTTGTAATATTTTAGCAGAATGTTGTATAAAGTAGCATATGCTTGTATAGACTTTCTTGAATTTGTGCTTGGATTGTACAATACATCACTTGTCTTGAGTTTTGGTGCAAAACATAAGAGGTTTGCTTGTAAGTAAGATAATTGCAAGAGAAGCAACAAAAATTTTGCAAGTAAGTTTGATCCCTCTAATTTTATTTAGTTGGTGCATTAGTTTTTTCTACTTTTGTCTCAATGCATTTTGTATTTTTTAAGTTCACATTTTTAAATGCAATTACTCATACATTTTTCTCACTTAATATTGTGATAGGTCATCATAAAATTAAAAAAAACCAGTCACATTATGTGATGACTACAAAGAGGCTTCTAACTTGAACAAAGTTTTCTTCTACAATAAACTAGTTTGAAAAACATCCTCACATGACCAAATTATAGCAATTGTATTTACAATTCTACATAGCTGTGTTTTTGGGAGAGATAATTTTCTCTATGTAACCACATATAGTCATCCTAAAAAATCATTTCACTCTTCAAGTGGTAGCACAAATGAGGAGTGCATTGGAAAAAGGTACAATAGGGTTCATTAATGTCAAATACATGAGAGTAAAGTAATACGCCATAAAAAGCATCCACTTCAAAATAGTTCTTGTATTTGATGATTTTTTTTAATAATTAGTGAAAAGCAAAATTGACATACTTGTGAAAGATGTATTATTTGCATACTATGTTGTTTTGTGAGTTTTTTAATTTGTCATTAAATTTATTATTACAATCAAATTTTTTATGAAACTAAAAATATTAGTACATTGGGAAAACTAAGGACATCCAAATTATTGGAAAGGTGACATTTCATCAATTTGACAAAAATAGCCTCCATCATTTCTACAAAAGTACCAACTTTATAGCCTGTAACAAACACTGTAGAATCTAGTTAGTCGTCACTATATCCATTTTGGTAATTTTATAAAAACATAAGAAAATCAAAGCTCTCGATTGTTTCTTCACAACAGCAAATATGAAAGTGTACTGCATATACATTACGATGATTACAATACTTTTAATTACTGCTACTATGGGCCAGTGCTCACAAATTCTGCTAAGTTTATCAAAGCTTTTGCCAATTCCTTTTCAAAAAGCTACAAAATGATTTGATTACAGCCATGTAGAGTTCAAATTAAATCAGCATATTTAGCAGTGGTTTTAACCAGTAAAGCTAAAACTACATCAAGGGTCAGGGTTCATAGAGAATTTGAGGTCAACCAATCCAAAAGTCTCCTTTTTCACATTCTGAACCCACCGTGGCTTCAAATTAGTTGAATGCAGTTGGTAGCTCCAAATTTAACCAATCAAAAACCTATATTTTTCTACCCGGGAGAAACATATACCCTTCTTCATTTCAATGACAACCAGCCAAACATTTGACTAGTCATAATTAATCTGGCAATGGTCTAGGGAACCATTTAGTGATTATGCACCTAAAATGAGTGGCCCAACGTCCTAGCAATCCATATACATGGGCTACATGGTTTAGAGTCAGATAATTCTGCAAATGTTATAAGTGAACTAATTGATCTAGGCATCCAACAAGGCAATGATTCTTCTAGTCAATTTCCACTTACTACAGAATAGACCTTGACGTTATTATATAGATTTCACATCTGCTATTTCAAACATTAGAACTGGCTAATTGGAAAGATCAATCGGCTACCATCACACAAAATACCGGTTTACCTCCGGACATTGTTATGTACCCTTGTCATAAGCAATCCAGTGTAAGATTTCAGTGGATGGATGTACTTGTATCGATTTTAAGTTTTTGAACGCATTCCGAAGAAAGAAATCCTCCTCAGTTCATAAGTGCAAATAGGTCTTGGCAAATCACAATCGACGAACGCTGGGTACGGTCACTTTCGAATTCTATCGGAAAGATAAGTTCATCGATAACCAAAACCAAGGTCAAACAATCTGGACAGCAGAAGCATTTACACGACGTAGAAAACGGGCGTGACAGTAGTGAAGATTTGGCTTGATTCCTTGAACGGGCTTTTTGCTACTACTGTAGTGGTACTTTGATGACGGTAAATTGTATAAGCTTACTAGATTCGTTTGTAGCAAAATGTAGATTCGTTTGTAGCAAAATGTAGATTCATTTTATGCAATTTGACACCAATGAGCCGGTGTTGACCTGATTAGCAACGTCAGATTGAGGAATTTGCTGCTCGGGTGATGCAGAGCTGATGTGCAACTCCAAAACTGTCTGTTTTTGCACAGTGTGCCCAACGCCATGTCAACGCAGTCTCTAGCAGATCCCCAATTGTCGGTGACCTCAGCGCCACTAGGTTGCCTGCCTGGGTAGTTGATCCTCACTTATCTTATCGATCAAAAACCGTGGCTAGCGGAGCTGCGTAGATATAGTGGGGTTGGATTAGGGTGCCAGGCAGCAAGCGCATTTCAAGGCTGGAATTGCTACGCAAGCGTCATCGTGGTGGTGTTGGTGGACGCAAGCAGGAGGTTTGTTGGACAAGGTTTTAAGGGGTTTTGCCATTTCTCAGATTCGGAGTGGTTGTGAGGGTTTAGAATGACCAAATCAAGCATTGTTGAGATTATGTGATGCTTTTGGGGTGAAGGACAAAAATATGGCCTTGTCGATTGCTAGCTAGCTAGTACGTGGTTTAGTACCCGTTGGAATTTGCCACTCATCGGGATCAGGTTGAAGAAGTTGGGAAGAGAAGGTGCCGATGAATGGGCGCAGCTTTAATACTGGAATCATGCAAAACAGATGTAGCGTTACGTTGTTGGGTGGATTGGTATTGTGGTTGCTCATTCTTGCAAATGGAGTCTCAAGTTTGGAGTAGTCCAATAAGATGTACATCATTCACATGTGCCAAAACGAGTCGCACGTTGACGTGCTAGCAAAATTGTCCCACTATGCCACCCTACTGAATGGCGCCAAGGCAGTAATCGGGCAGCATGAGTTGGAGGAGATTCTGCACCACGTCTACGACCACGTTTTTGACGGCTTCTCCGCGCGCCTCACGGACACGCAAGCCGCTTACGTGCGCGCGTTCCCCCGCGTGCCGATGCTCTACCAAGACAAGGCCTGCCAGGTCTCCACCACACGGTCAGCTGATTTCCTTGGCCTGACTCAGAATGCGTCGCAATTCTTGCCGTTGAGCAAAGCAGGTGAAGATGTGATTGTAGGGGTGGTGGATTCCGGCATTTGGCCGGAGAGACTTAGTTTTTAATGGTGCAAGTATGGCCCCCATCCCCGCGTGCTGGAATGGCAGCTGCATTGCGGGGATGGAGTTCAATCCGATGGTGCATTGCAACAACAAGCTTATCAAAGCAAAGTATTTTTCAATGGGAGTGTAGTCAAGAATGGACCCATTAATGACACTATGGAGTATTTATCCCCGAGGGATTTCACCGGTCACGGAACCCAGACCGCGAGTACCGCCGGTGGGCGTGCCGTGAGCAACGCCAGCTCCTCGGCTGGGTTGGCTAACGGGACAGCTTATGGGATGGTGCCCATGGCCCAGATTGCTGCATACAAGGTTTCTTGGGAAGGCCGTGGATGCATGGATTCCAACATTCTGGCCGAGTTCGACGTGGCATTAGCTAATGGAATTGACGTCATCTCATTTAGTATCGGCAGGTTCGATCTGAATGCAGTCCAAGTGCCGGAATTTGCTGACGATTTGTTGGCGATCCGTGCGTACCGAGCTATGAAGCACGGCGTGGTGGTGTCTGCCTTGGCCGGGAACTCTGGGCCAGATCCGTACACGGTGGCGAATGTCGCCTCATGGTTTCTGACCATTGCGGGTGCGACACAAGATCGAGAGAGTCAGGGAGACGTGCTGCTGGGGGATGGTCCGATGATCACTGGAAGGTCGGCGTTTGATGGATTGGGGATGGGAAATGGTAGCCTGCCGTTGGTGGGTAGTTGCAAGAAACACTTCACAATTTTGTCTCAAACATCCTTAGTACTTGTAGTACTAGTAGTACTACCAAATTATTAGAATAATTTTTTTTTAAATAAATAAAATATGAAAAATTTGTAAAACACTTAAAATAGCACACTCTTAAAAATTTAAACTTAGACAATTTTAATCTAAAAGTTCTGCGCAAAACAAAATCACCAACAAAAAGCCAATTTCTTTCTTGCTTTTTAGAAAGTAGTAAATAATTCAAAAAAATTAAATAAAAACTGGCCATTTGAGAACCCATTAAACACAATCACATGGTACAATTGCTTTGCTAAGGAATTTCTTTGTATTTTGCCAAAGAAGGGAGATAGGATGCCCACTTTGAGACAATGTAGATGCCATGGAATTTATAATTTTGCAAAACCCTTCTACAACTGCAAGTAAGCATGCTCCATAAACAACATCCCTAATTTATAACCCTAGAAGAGCATTTTTGGACCCAAAATACTACTAAAAACCCCCAAAATGGCCAAGGTAGACACCTATTTGGGGGCTGTTTAAAAATAGTAAAATAATTTTTAAAAAACCGCAAAAATTATGGAAGGTTTGTAACTATGACATGTACCTTCCTCTGAAATTTCAGCTCAAAAGAACTTGTTGCGCAAAAGTTACAAGCCAAAAAGCACCTGTGGGAGGTGAAGGGGACAAGAAATAGTACAAGTTTTTCTTGCAATCACCCTGGAATACGCCAGTGACGTAGCATGTGAGTCCCAGATTTAGCACTAGAAGTCTTGAATTTATTTTTTGTTTTACTTAGCTTTGAAATTGCATCAATATAAGTGAAATAGCCATTTATGTTGATTTATATTAGTTAAACCAAATGGTTATCGGTACGCCATTTACCCTACTCCATTTGGTAAGTCATTAGGAGTGATTGGAGGGTTTTAGTAGTTTTTAGTTAGTTTGAGCGAGATACATACATGGGGCTTGGGATCCCCTCCAAAAGTCCCCACTAACCTAATTAGAGAAGATTAGTTACGCCATGGCCAAGGGCCACATCACCCAGTTCACATCACCACATCATTTGATGTGTCTATACCCAAGGTTCCCAAGACCTTCCGCTTTTTAGAGAGCGTGATTCCAAGCAATCAACCATACTAGGTTACCAGTCAACCCTAGTCAAAGAGGGTTGACAAATGGAAGTAAAATTCCACCAAAATTCCCAGAGGAGTTTCTCAAGGATTTAAGACAATCCCCCAAGTTTCAAGTCGTTTCGATAGCGGCAAGGCCTCAAATGACCACATCCAACTTATTTCAAGACCGCGAGCAACATTCAATTTCAAGATATCATCCATTTGGAGCCCAATTGAAGGAAGCAAGAAGTGTTTCCCGGCTCCCCCCGACAACGTTAGAAGACCTTGGGAAGTCAATTTCTCATTTCTGGATGAACTCCCAATTCTGGATTTTTCATCCATCCACCCCTAATCCTTCATTGAAGATTCCTGACGCCCTATAGCTCGGAATTGGAAGTGTGAACAACCAAAACCAGCTATTTTGGGGCCAAGGAATCCAATGCCACCGTTCTTTTGTCATTTGGAGCTACGCTCCAAAAGTTATGGCGAATTCATCCAGATTTCATCCATTTTGAGTTTTTCTTAGATTTTAAGTAGATTTCAAGGAATCTATGAATCTCTTAGATAAAGGACCAAGGTGTCCTCCCTCAAATGTATAAAGGGAGGCCCACCTCCTCCCAAACCATCACTTTCTCACTTATCTCCTTTCATCATCCTTGTGCTCTTTCGCATTATCAATTATCACCCTTGTCCCCCATTTTGGTCTCACCTTAGTAGAGCTTCTTCTTCTTGCATTGTGTTATAGAGTTTTTTGGAGTTTAGAGAGTGTTGGGCCCCCAAGTTAGTAGTGGGAGTGCATAGTGGTCTTTTAGTGCATTTGGTCTTACTAACCCCTAGGAAGTTGGATTATGATTGGCAATGCCGCTTTTCCACACTTTTTAGAAGTCCTGGTACCCCCTTAGTTCCTATCTAGAGTGTTAGCTTACCAATACCTTACCAGAACTCCGTCCTCACCTCATCATCACACCGCAAGCCCTTCTAGCAGCTCTTAGGGAATCCTGATGGCTTAGCCTTGCATTGGCGAGCTCTCTCAATTCCTCCTGCCAGCTCTTTGAGAAGTCACATTGCTAATCGAGTCTCCCAGCTTAAGGCACTGCCTCGCTTACAGATTCCTTAGCTTGTGACACAACTAGTCACTCCTAGCTCCCTATTTTTCAATGACCAACTATTAAATTTCAAATCCCAGCCTCTAGCCCGAAGCTTCCAGTCTCGGTCGTCCAGCTCTGGCTTCCAACCCTCTTTTGTCTGCTAGCCTGTCGATCCCAGCTCCTAGCTTACACTCTGCTAAGCTGCTGATCCCAGCTCTAGCTCACAATCCTCTAGCCAGACCTCTTAGCTCACACTTTGCTAACCCCAGCTCCTAGCTCACATTTTGCTAGCCTATCAATCTAGCTCCTAGCCCACATCCCCCAGCCAAAATCCTCTAGCCAGACCTCTTAGCTCACACTCTGTTGATCCCAGCTCCTAGCTCACATATTGCTAGCCTGTCAATCCTCATTCTCAGCCAAATTCTGTTGGCTTATCAATTCCTCAAGCTCACACTCTACTAGCAGTTGATCCCAGCTCCTAGCCCACATCCCCCAGCCAAATCCTCTAGCCACACCTCTTAGCTCACACTTCCTAATCCCAGCTCCTAGCCCACATCCCCCAGCCAAATCCTCTAGCTAGACGTCTTAGCTCACACTTCCTAATCCCAACTCCTAGCTCACATACTGCTAGCCTGTCAATCCTCCTTCTCAGCCAAATTCTGCTAGCTTATCAATTCTCCTAGCTCACACTCTGCTAGCCATCGATCCCAGCTCTTAGCTCACATTCTGCTAGCCTGTCAATCCCAGCTCCTAGCTCACATCCTTTGCCAAATTTTGGTTGCTTATCAATCCCCCAAGCTCACAACTGCTAACCTGTCAATCCTTCTTCCCAGCAAATTTACAAGGAGTGCACTCCCTTTTTTTTATTGTACATATGCAATCAAATGAAGGGTTATTATAATTGCCTTGGTCCGAAATTTTTGACATGGCTTTATAAAAAGTAAGCATCATTGAAATGTGTGTGGGCTCTTTATAAATAATGAAGGGTAGGGCATAATAATGAGAATTATACATTTTTTAGTTGTACAATAGCCTTGCTAATATTCAAAAAACAAAATGTACACTTTTATTGGATATATTTTAATTATTTAATGGTTAGCTAAAGTATCCCATGTTATGGGTATGACAAAGTATCCCATGTTTGATCCCTGTCCAAGTATCCAATGTCAGCTGAATTTAGCAATAGCTTAGGATCGTAGGGTTAATAAATGATGTACAGGTAATGATACAAGATTGGACACATGGAAGAACTTTCCGTTGATGTTCATTGACGGGCTTGTGGCCTAGGCTTAGGGTTAGCATGGGGCTTGAAGGTTGGGTTGTGCTTTAGCAAATCCCACTTATACGCTTGCAAGTTTTGTGGTTTTGATTGCACGGTTTATCTCAAATTTTGCAACAACACTTTCTATTTGTGCTTGGTTTTTGGACTTTGTAAGGGTTTAGGTGCAACGCTATCTTTGCATGCGGGTTCATTTCCCATGCTTTCTCTGATTTTTTTGCGTGTTCAACTTAAAAGGGGTTTGTGATTGAAGTGGAATGGGTTTTGCTACTTTTTCTTTCATCCTACATTGAATTTACAAATCTGCTTTTAGGTACACTATATGATTTTCCATGCTTTCTATTTTCTCTCAAGTTCTTGTTTGAAGTATTATGTGATTGGTTAAAATTTATGTTTTGAAGTGTTTGGTTTTTGATTACATGTGTGTAATTTTGTTTGTTCATTGTGTATTTACAATGAACATAGGATATACAAAAATATCACAAGAACTTAATTCAAATGAAGCCTAGGAGGGTACATGAAATTGTCAAAATTTAGAAATTAAGGTAAATATAGCCCTATAGAAATCATTTTTCTTACCTACATAACCCCCATCTTATATGGGCTTGAACGCACGTTACCCACAAACATCATGAATAGTGCACTCCTTGTGAGCAAATTCTACCTAGCCGCTAAACCCAGCTCTAGCTCACATTCTCTAGTTGATCTCTTTGTTTCACCTCCTCCTCCCCATCCAACTTTTGCTAGCCGTTGGCCCCTTAAGCTCACATTCTGCTAGCCTGAGCGGCAGCCATCAGTCCCTCGAGCTCACCATCTGCTAGCTTGAGCTGCAATAGCCACGACCGGAGACAAGCGCCCAGTGCTGTAGCTTTGCCTTTGGTGCTAGCAGCCATCCGGGTACAACAGCCATCCGGGTAATAGAGCCATCTGGATATTGGAATCCCTTTGGGGATCAAAGCCCCTTCCGGGTATAGGAGCCCCTCCCTGACTAGTCTCGGTGATCATCGATCAGAGCTGTAAGTCCCCCGGACCCTACCTAAGCTCAAAATTTATATAAAAAAGGAAGGGGACAAAAGCTGACTTTAATCACTACCTAAGTCTATCGGCCTCAAGGAAAGCCCCCCACCAAGGGCATCAAGTGTAATAATTGACTATTGATCCCCTAGAGTCTCTCAAGCCACGGGGTATTTTCTTAGATTTTTTTTGTTTTGCGTCATAAACCGGTCTTTGGAGTAGCGGACCCATCATATTGTACATATGATTGGGAAAAAGTCCATTCACGTCATTTTGGATAATATTATAGTTCTAAAAGGGGGCAAAAGCCATCTCTAACCCCCTTTCAGCCATGCACTCAATGTTGTGATTATTTGTCACAACCACGGTGGGTGAACCGGTCCATTGATGGATTGCCTACAAACAACCCATTAGTGCGTTGTGATTATTTGTCCCTAGAATAAAGTCACTACACATTTGATCCAGCACCACCACGTCCACACTCTAAGGGAGAATAGAGGCCATTCATGATTAAGACATAGGGTATGTGGGGCCCCATGACGAGATATGATTACTTATGTCCCTAATTCAATTAGCCACGTAAACGCAACATTTGGCATACTAACTAAATTGTCCTATTCTTTGTTCATCATTATATGTTGTAGACTTATTAAGAAAAATCCATTGCTGGGAAGGCATTTTTTAGTTGGAAATCTACAACCAAACCTACCTTCTTGCTATTCTTTCATGTTTAACTCATTTCCCATATTTTATTAGAATCCGGTTGTGCTTGCTCTTACTTCTCAAGGGGGAGGTTTGAATACTCACACGGCGTTGTACACAAATTACATCTGAAACGCAAGCGTGTGCGAAGGGGGCACTCTCGACCCATCCATTGTTGCAGGCAGAATCATTCTTTGTGACTTCTACCCATCCTACTCAAACATGGTTGGTGTCTTCCAAACGGTTGCGGCAGGGGTGATATTTGCCAATCTAGAAGCTCATGGCGAGGCCTTGTCCATGATTGAGGCTCCAAAGGTTTTATCTTTTAATCATGTGGGTTTCCGTGCTCGTACCGCGATCATGGCATACATGGTAGCAAATCCGGGCGCCGTAGTGGCGACTCTGTGCCCACGAAGACGGTTTTGGGCGTGGTGCCCGCGCTGGAGGTGGCAATTTTTTCATCCCGAGGGCCAATTCGGTATCCCGTGCAGTGGATGGAACCCGACATACTTGCACTTTGAGTGGACATCCTCGCCACGGGGATCGATAACGAGAATTTGGCATTCATGTCGGGGACATCCATGGCATGTCCGCATATTACTGGACTTGCGGCGGCATTGAAGGCTATTCACCCGATGTGGAGCCCGTCCATGATCAAATCCGCGCTTATGACGACCGCCACGACGGTAGATAACAGCTTGTACAAAGCTATTACAATAGAAGAAAATGGATTCAATGCGGCGCCGATTCATTACGGCAAGGGGTTCATGCAACCCAAGCGTGCGATCAACCCCGGGCTGGTGTACGACATGGGCACTGCAGACTATTTGAATTTCTTGTGCGCGTTGGGGTACCCGCTGGCAATGCTGCAGCTGGTGGATCCGCTGGCACCCCCTTGCCCGGTCAAGCCGCAGCGAGTGGAGGACACGAATGTACCGTCGTTCTTCGCTGTATTCTCCTCGTCCACCGTGATGGTGAACCCCGGCGTGACGTTCACCAGGATGCTGACGAACATGGAGACCACGGGCGGCACGTACACGGCGAGCATGATCAGTGCGCCCCCCGAGTATACGTTTGCTGTGGCACCCTCGACGCTGGCGTTCACGATCCCTGGCCAGCAGCTGAGCTTCACCGTGATGGTCACCGCGGCCGTCACGAGCGTGGCGACGGACACGGTGAGCTCGGCTGTGCTGCAGTGGAGTGATGGCGTGCATGCCGTGGAGACGCCCATCGTCATGCAGTTCGTCGCCTCTACTTAGTGGACTTGCCAAGCCAAGCCAAGAGTTTTCTGCCAATTTTGATGTTAAGGTAAGGTCACCCATACCTCAACGGTACCTAAATGTGAGCGCTATGTATGCAAGTTGTTCATTTCAAAACTGAAATGAACAACCTAGGTACACGGCGCTCACATTTAGATACTGCTCAGATATGGGTGAGCTTACCTTTACCTTACAATAATTGGTGTTGAAATTTTTATTTCCAAATCCTGTCTTTTGGGTTGCTTTGGTTGTAGTCCACCATGGGGCTTTGTATGTTAGAGAAAGAAAAAGAGAATAGGGTGCTTTAAAGTGAGTGCTCCAAAATGTAAGGGCCTCAAAATAGAAAAAAATAAGGAGAGGAGGTACTTGTAATTTAAGTTGTGCCCTTTGCTTGTAAGGTAGACATACCCATACCCAACTGTATAAGGGTTTGGAGGTACCTCAAGGTTTCAAAAAATTCCGGAAAAGAGTCCGCAAGGTTAGCCTTTCAACAAGCTATCCTGAAACATAATTTTTGCAAAAGAATGTATTGTAGACTATTTTATATTAAAAGGGCAAAGTTGCACCTCATAGAGACTCTATTAGCGACTCTAGACTAACCTTGAAACTGTTTGGATATGTTCCCATAGTGGCACTGCATGGTCCTATCCCATCTATCTCACAACAACTTAGCAACTGACATGTGGCAAAATTTGCTTGTGCAAGTAACATTCACTACTCCACTATGAGTTCAGCAGTGAGTGGTGATTGGTGAAAGCCTCAAATCTAGGGTACGAGATTGGAGAGGGTCGGGAAGGGGTGTGTCTACCTTATAATGGATTTGATCATCTTGAAGATTTGAGACATGTAAGATGGTTCTTGAGCTCAATGCCTTGTGTTAGGGACGACGTTACTTACGAAACCTTTTGTTTCCTTTTATTTTAGATTTTAGAATATTTTTATTTTAAATTAAAGTATATATGGAAGTCAAGATTAAATATTTATTCAAATTCAACAACACATCTTTTGGAGCCATCACTCATCTCTTTTGTTATTTTTTCCTCATTTGTGAATCTAGTTTTGGTTAAGTATCTTTGTATTTTCTATTTATGTGTCTCTGACACCTTGTGTATTTTAACAGAGGGAGTTGCAAAGAAACGAAGAAATGTCACTTGATTTGTTTTCTTGTTATGTTAGTGATCAAGTTATAGAATCCATTGTGAACTTGGTATTGTGTCAAGTATATATTATCGAGTGCTACCATTTACATGTAGTAATGATTGCTATTAATTTCAAGAGTAGAATGCTAGATATTTAAAAATGGTTCTATTATATACGTAATTTCAACTGATTCATTTGAAAGAGTAATATTTTACATATTCATGTTCAAAGATAAATGTGCAAAGGTGGTCAATACTCAACGATCACGTGCCAATAAGGTGAACCTACCATGGGGTCGAAGTCAAGTTGACTTTTATCAACCAATCAAACCTATGATTGAGCTTATGATGAATCAAGTCTTTGAATTTTTGTTTTTCAAACTTTAAAACAGTGAATTACAAGTTCATGGCTGTACTTGTTAAACTGGGTTACTTCAAAGCACCAAATTGTGATATTTGAGTGTATTTAGCTCAAAAAAGTTGGGCTTTAGTATGTAATATGTACAGTCAGGTTCATAAATCTTACTTAGGCATTCAGATTTTTTAATGAAACATGGATAAATGGTATATTCTTGTCAAAAAAAATTACAATTGCATCCTTACGTAATTCCAATCAAGCAGACCAAATATCAATTTCAGAAAAGCAAAATTTCATTTATGGTGAAATTTTAAAGCAAAATTCCATGGTCTAACATGGTATTTGATTAAAAACAATTGTTGATGAGTTTTTTAGATTTAATTTCATGGGTAAGAAGGAAACATCCTTATGCACATCTTCCATACTAAAAAATACCCCCTTAAGTAACAAAAATTTGATCAATGAAAGATTCAATGAAACTTGTGATTGGCCCAAATCTTGTAAAATACATATCTTTATTTATTAACTAGCTTTTCATCAAGTAAACAAGACATCATGTTCAAAGATACAAACTTAGTTACAATATTTGAGTCAAACAACAAAATTTGATTTTCATAAAATAAAATAAAAATTCAATATTTGGGCCTATCCCAAGTTTTATTGAATCTTTTATTGATCAAATTTTTGTTACTTAAGGGGGAATTTTTAGCATGGAAGATGTGCAAATGGATGTTTCTTTTGTACCCATGAAACCAAATCTCAAAAATTCATCACCAATTGTTTTTAATCAAATACCATGTAAAACCATGGAATTTTGATTTGAAATTTCACCACAAATGAAGTTTTGCTTTTCTGAAATTGATATTTGGTATGCTTGATTGGGATTATGTGAGAATGCAATGATAAAGTTTTGGACAAAAATATACCAATTGTACTCCAAGTTTCATAAAAAAATCTGAATGCCTCAAAAAGGTAGTTTGTAAGATTAATGGACCCAACTGTACATGAATTCCATTCCAAATTATGTTACAATAAATAAAAATGGAAGTAATATCAAAAAATTTGAGCAAGAGGATTATTGGTCAAAACACCAGTATCTAATATATTAATTGTTCATTCAGAAGCCTCTCATTCCTCAAATGCTAATCCTTGATTGTTGAGTTAAAAACCTCCAAAGAATAAGAAATTTTTGCTCTATCCTACAAGATGAGGCTCAACTTTTGCAATGATAGCTAGGAAGATAACGTTGTGTCTGTATTGGTCAATTGAAACTGTACAAATTGTTCTAAAACAAACCTCAATTTTCTCTCAAATCCAACCAATTGGCTCATTATGTAAAGTTCACATTCACTTTGGCTTTGTTCAAGTTGTGGCTTGACTGACCTATGTACTCATAACAACAATGTTATTACATTTGGTTGATGTGCTTGCATTACACTAGAAGAAAAATGTGTCCTAATTGACTGGTTCACAACAACTACAAATGTCTTAAACAATTGTAATTGAGTCATTATGTAGTTGTTTAAGACATTTACAATCATTGTGAATTAGTCATTTAGGACATGCTTTTTTTTATAATTATAGAATTCCAAAGATCTCAATGTAGCATCATATTCCTTATTCTAAATGCAATTAATAAAAAAACTTGCTAAAATGACTATGTGATACATACCATATTAATCACCTTTACCAACACGCTTATAAAACCTCTTTGCCTGAATTGGAACAACCAAATTATATGTAGGAAACCAAATAGAGATGTTATCTTTATTTTCAAGGTGGATGAAATCTTTGACTTCCTTTGGGTTGGAAATGTCTTGGATGCAAAATTGTTGTATAGTTGTTAACCCTAGTACCTTTGACTCCCTTCTAATAATAGTAAATCATATGGCTCCTACAAGATATAGAGATAAAATGAGCTTCTCTTGTTTTGCTCAATTTGTGCAACTGAAAATGAAAATCATATGAGCTTTTGGCCAATTGCAAAACACCATCAAATGACAAAAAAACTTATGTTTTGTAACAATTTTCAAGAAGCTCAAAATGTAATTGAAAATATATTACCACAGCTTCATTTTGTAAATTGTGCACTTTCAATAGTTCACAATGTATCATAGAACCCAAAAAACAAACCTTCTACTTCACAAAAAATCGTGTGTTCTATCTAGTTGATGTTTCTCTTTTAGTTTCTTCATTGTGTTATATTATACATGTCTGATTTTATTACGTGACTTGACTTTTTAACTTTTCTAAAACTAATTGATAATCCATGAAGGAATTCAATTACAAGCTTTATGAAAAATAGAAGAAATTTGGAATTGCATGAAGCACAAGTGGAATAGGGTTCAATAACTTTATTTCATGAAACTACTTAGCTTAGCCTCATATGTTATTTGTTTCTACGTTTGATAAAGGGCACTAAATCTTCTCTAGTTGCTTCAATTTGAGGATGAGTGGCCAAAAATTTGCATTTGGAAAGAATAGTATTGCATGGCACATTGAGTGTTAATAGCTTGCATCTTGAGATGCGCTAGAGGTTATTGTTGAAATACATGTCTACTGACATGTCCTCATCATTGAAATGTGCAAGAAACGTATTGATGATTCAAATTGCAAGCAAAGTTCAAGAGAGGTATACAAGGACAAATAGGACTATGGGAGGTGTTGGTGTGCATGGTCACAAAGCCACTATGTTGATGGGGGGTTTGGAATTTGGGCGTGTGGAAGATTGAAATCAAGAAGGCTAAATCAAAACAAGCCATTTTAGATGATCTTCAATATGGCTAATTTTTTTAAAGAAAATTTGATGGATACCCCTAAAATTTGCAATTTTTATGAATGTCCCTAATTTCCTAGAAAATGCACAAATACCCTTGGAGCATAATTTTCACCTGTTTGTTTTGTTGTGCACACCACCTCCTTCTCCCTTTGTGCGCATGTTGCTTCTTTTTTGTTTTGCTTGCGCACAAAGGGAGAAGGAAATGGAGTGTACAACAATTCAATGTGAAAATTATGATCCAAGGGTATTTGTGCATTTTCTGAAAAACTAGGGACATCTGTACTATTTTTGCAAACTTCAAGGATATGCATCAAAATTTTCCCTTTTTTATAAAGAGGATGTGGATATTACACAATGCCAATTAAGTTTACAGAGAAAACAAGGGACTTTACCAACACAGCACATTGGAAGAAGAGGTGGTTACAAAGCCTCGTCCAATGTGTTGTACAAGTACAATTATACCAAAAAGTTCTACATTTGTAAATGAAATTGAGCAGTACTTTGGAAAGCCTTTTAATGCCATGACATGTATGTATTTTATGAGCATTGCATCATCTTATATCATTTTATCATTGCATCATAAATTCATTTTTTGGTTCTCACGTGTTCTCATCCGTTTATGTTTTGCAATCTCAAAAATATTTACAAAGAAAATCCTGTGAAGCATGTTTGCAATGCATGTATTATTGTTCTTACAAAGCTACATTGCAATGCGTTTTCAATAGAACCGTCAACGCGTATGTGATATTTCTCCCCTTGCGCTTTTCTAAATTTCTGCCATGCCTTTATAGCTGGTACTTGTAGTATTTGGCATATACATTTTGAATGAATTTGTTTCTGTCACGGAACCATAGCTACAAAAAGGTGCTCCTACATCCTTTTCTTAGTGCTTTGCAATGTATTAAGATATGTTTTGTAATATGAGCATTCCTGGTTTACAATAAATTTCTATATGATAGTGCAATTTTACCGCAACAATTAATATTTACTCTCTTGCAATACACTTATGTTACAGATTTGCAATTTAGTTGTTATTATGTTGCACAGCACTTTCACAGGATTTTACAAGGCTTTTTAAACAGTTTTTGGACTGCATTTGAAATGTTTTTTTTATGTACGTTTGTAGTGATGTAGCAAACTGTTTTGAACGAATAATTAACAATTTATTGTAAACTTCATAAAGGTCTTGTTATGAAATTTTCAAAGAATGCATAGTTTTGGGACGGTTTTTTAACGATATCCCAAGAATCCCGTGCTCAACACAGTTGCAATTGTCTAATACTAATTTTGCACCAGTTCCTCATTACGATTGTACGATCATATTTCCCAGGCACCAAAACTCCAGTGCAAATCCGCTGCAAGCCATGGTTTGTGCTGTAGTATAGTTCGAAACTTTTTGCTTAATAAACTCGCAGCAATAATCAAACTGACAAACGGGTTTCGGCAGAATTCAACCAGCGAAGAAGTTCCACTTGCAAGCGCATCGATGTGAAAGACAGGCATCGACGACGCGGGCATGGCAACGCCAATGAGCATTTCAGGATTGCCAGCACTCCTGGTTCCGGACAACGACGCCCTCAAGGAAACCAAGAAATTCGACACAACAGATGAACAGCACCACCCACATGCCCTTCATGACGAAACCGAGGCAGTTCAAAAGGGCTCTAAAGCGAAAACTGACATGGACAACGTCGACCTTGCTGTTGCAGAAGACCAGAACCACCAGGAACAAAGCAATTACAGTCCCAGAAAGCAGAGCGGACTGAAACCACCACGCAGCGGCGAATCAAAGAAGCAATCCGATGGTACCACCGATTACGAACCGGCCCAAAGCTTCCGTGAGAATCTGGAGAAGGGCGTCCCCGTGGAGAGCGGCAAGCGCACCTTGTATGGATTCGGCATCTCCGATGAGCAAGAAGACGCCTTGTTCCAGTACATCACCAACAAAACGACACAGCGACCGCCCGGGTACGAGCCTGACCGAGATGTGCTCGCGGATTGCTGGGGTTCCCCCGAACCAGAGCGCAACGACGATCCTGAAGACCCCGTGGACGAGCCCATGGAAGAGTCCATTCCGGGGCAGACATTCCCTGAAGAGGACGGGGAATCAGAGGCTGTGGTGGTTAGTGGCGAGGAAAACGAGGTGGATGTGGCAAGCACAGAGTCGTTGTACGAGGGGGAGGGAGGGGTGGACCTGGGCTCCAGATCACCAGGAGGCGTGAGCGCCAACTTGGGTGAGGACATTGGCAACCGTTGCGAGGATGAGGCCGAGGCCGATGCTTCGGATCCGACGCCCATCGTCGACGACGACGACGACCTGGCGGACAGGGCGCTCATCATGCAGAAGGTGAAGGAGTGCTACGGCTTGGGCGTCCGGACGTCGCTGGAGCGCATCATGCGGAAAGAGCAGGAACCAGCGCAAAGCTCCCGCAGTTGCAACCCGATCATGACGAAGATCGTGGACAGTCCCAAGTTTGTGGGAAGTCCCACGGCATCTGAGGTTTCGGACGAAGACGGGATCACCAATCTCTGGGAAGACGAGTGCATGCGCTACCTGGAGCGCGCGCCGGAGTTTCGAGCGCGACTCCAATACGAGGTCCGCGTGATCCTGATCTCGCCCGCGTTCCACCTCGCGGGGCGCACCGTCACGGCGTTCTCGCGGCTCTACGAGAAGAAGTTCGGACGCGCAGTGGACACTGCGGGATTCAGCACGGCGGCGCGCCTCTGCCGATCCATGCCGCATGTGGTGCAGCGGACGCTGCTCATTGACGAAGGAAAGCTCCGACTGGTGGACACGCCGAAGAATCACCGCATCGTGGCTGGGATCCGGTCGGGGCTACGGCGCATTGTCTACGACAGCCTTCGAACTCACACCGGGATCGCCTTGGACACGGTGGAATCTCTCTGTGAACGTGCGATCGGGCAATCCCTGCACGAGGTGCTCATCGATCACGGCTACCAGTCCACGAGCGCATCCGTCGAGTGCCTCCTCCGCGACATGCCGGACATCGTCTTCCTCGACGAGCGCGCGGCGCAGACCCGCGTCTACCTTTGTAATGGAGCCCATGACCCCGCTCTGACAGACGGCATCCTCGTTACCCGGTCACCGTCCTCCCCAGATAGCCGAGACTCAAACAAGCTGAGAATTCCAAGCTATCACAGCTCCGAAGTCCAGAACTTGGAAAGGGCGGTTGTGGCAGATCCCCATGTACCAAAAAGTCCTCCAGGGCCCCGAACTGGACCCAATGGAATGGCTCCAGAGGAGCTCTCTGATCTCCGTGTACTCTGTGCAGCGGAAAGCTCAAGTCCATACAGAGATGCCTCACTGTATTCTATTGAAGACATGTCCTCTCATGTGCGTTTGCGTTTCAGGCTCTTACTGGCATTGCATGACGACGGTCACGGGATCAAAATCCAAGACCTCTTAGTGGTGTATGAAAAGATGTTCGGGATGCCACTGGATTTGGCTTCACTTGGATTGGATTCCCTCCAGGAGCTCATTGTTGCATGGCAAGACGATGTTTTGCTTGTGAAGAGCTCCGCTCCAGGGTGGGTCTTTCCTGTCAACACACTTGAGAACAACCGCGTTTTGAACACCATAACCTCTGGTTTACGATCCGCGGTGTTCGCCATCCTGTTGGCACGCTACCCCGAGGGCCTGCAACCGCTGGAGCTCGTGGAGTGTCTGGAGGAGACGCTCTCCGGGAAGCTGTGGGAGATTCTGAGCTCCAATGGGTACATTTTCAGGGACATGAGTAAAACGGGAGCGGCTTTGTCGAAATGCGGAGCCGAGTTTCAGCTGGCGGAGTGCCCCGAGCTTCGACTGTTGTTGAAGGACATGGAAGACTTCGTCCGTCTGGGCAGCCAGGAGGATGGGGTCTTGATAGTGAAACTCCGGGATGGGGAGTTCCCGTTGCTTGATCTTCTGGATTGCGAGGTTTCGGAAGACGCTGCTGCTGCTGAAAAAGAGGATTCAGATGTCACCCCAGTTTCTGAAATCAAAAGCCCTCAGCTTCGAATAGCTTCCAAAGAGATAGTAGAGGCACTCCTCAGTGATGACGAGGAATTTGCATCGCCATCGACATCTCCAGTGCCAGTCTCGGATTTCACAGTTACCGTTCCCTACGAATCCCCACCGCCTCTGAAGCTGCGACAGGAAACGAGGATGATATTTGGAAGTCCAGAGTACATGGAAAATGGGTTGACAATGGATGAGTTTTGCACCGTGTATCGCGAACGAACTGGAATGTCGCTCCAGTTGGGAGAATTCAAATCCATGGAGGCATTACTCCACGCCATGCCTGACATCGTCAGCTTCGGAGTGGGCGCTGATGCGAATGACCAGATGATCACCCTGGTGCAGAGCAGACGAAACATGCGCATTTTGTCGGTGGCCAAGGTGGGGATGAGGCAGGTGCTCTTCTGGGCCTTGTTGAAGAACCCTGGCGGTGTGTGGGCAGAGTTGCTGGAGGGCTGGTATTTGGACTTCGCTGGATGGCCCATGTCCAGTGCTCTTGCAAGCCATGGGTATGAAAAACTCCGTCGGGCGCCTGTGCAACCCGTCTATGAGTTCCTGCAGGACATGGCGGATCTGTTAGAGGTGGATGCCGAGGACCCCAAGCTTTATGTTTGGAGCGGGCTTTATAAAGATCCCATCCAGGCAGATGCATCACTCCTGGGCATGTCGGTGGACAACATTCAGTATGACCCCATGAACGAAGAGATGAAAAATTCACGATGGCATACCCAGAGCATGATTGCCAAAGCAGCGACTCAGCTGCGAAACAAAGTAGACCTTGGAGGAGCAAGTCATGACGAAAAGACTAGTGTAGTAGCATCGTGTGAGGAGGTCAATACCGGTCCAGCCATTAAGATAAGCAACGCGGGTGATTCTGAAGCTGCATGCATTCGAGGAGAATCTGGTTGTCCAGTGTTGAAGTGCCTTGCGACCCTTGATGCCAACGAGGCGAATTGCTCCAAGAAGAACCTCGTTGCGTCTACGTTGAATGTCCCTCCAACTCTCTGCCAAAGTTGACATGATAACTTCATTGTACCATGAACTCATACCAGATTAGAAAGCTCAAACAGTTAATTATACTGTTTAAGGTGAAGATCTAAAAACTGGAGCTCGAGACTGACCTACTTAAATCCTGCCTGATAGTTTGAGCCCAAACAACAGTACTTCACACTAGTGCTGACACACTTTCGATAATATGAGAATCAGAGACGGAAGTCTATAAAATCTATAATGACTTTCAGATGCGTCAATTCTGTGAATCAACAATTATCCAGTAGTATAGAACGACTTCCACAACAACGAAACAATGAAGATACCACGAAGCGATCACGTCATACAAGGGTTAAGAGTCAATGTTGAATGCTATGAGAATTTCCATTGCAGGACTTGCATTGTAAGCTAGCAATGCAGAAAATATGGTAATAGAAATGGTGACAAATGATCAACACACACCTTCATGCAGAAGTTCTGTTACCAAAAAATAAATACAATATCTAGCATCTGTCTGGGTTGCAAAACGAGGTTTGTACATTTCAGAACTACTCGGAAGGTTTACATAATCATGCAATTCCTTGCAAGCCTTGGGCAAGGTGTGCCAAACATGGATCGCTTTGTGACCCGTTGCTTAGCAACACCACTAAAAGCTTGAGCTCCTTGAAAAACTCTTCATCAATTTTCCTGCCAAAATACAAATATGGTTATTAATGGTATCATATAGAAAAAAGGTAAGTTATCTTGCATTTCAGAATTCTCAGAGAAAAGTCCCATGTGCAGCTCCGTCATCCATTCAGCAAAACAAAAGAGATACCGAAGAATATGTGAAAATACCCTATTGTTAGTTTGAAGTTGCTATCTTCAGCAGCTTGCCTAGCCTGCATAGGATACTCCAGCCTTCCTCGCCTCTCTTTGTAACCCTTCTTCGATCTCTTGTCTGAAGAACCAGATTGTTGAAAATGGTCATTCTGACGAAATATTGCTGGAATCAACCACTGGGTTGCAGTCGCATATTTCAGGCAAATAAACTTCAGTTTTTCCACTTTCTGTAATATAGCACCACAGTTATTAGATCGGACCCAGAACGTCAGATGACAGTTACGAGATAGAATGCAAGATCATTTACTTACTGAGAAGTCTACATTTTATTTGCATACGCCTGATAATGGATGCATACAAACTGAGAACACCAACACACATACGCACCTTCAAAATCTGAGGCCATAGAAGTGTGCACTGTCGCAAACATTTCTCCAAGAAAGCATCATGGTGCTGCATAACCTGCAGCCAGAATATGCAAATTAAATACCAAAGTAGTAATCAGCTCTTGCATTACAGGCATCACAAATATTTTGAGGGTTTCCAATCGGAAACATGAGGTATAGATATACAGCACAAGAAACTAATATGGTGCACATCGATCCATGAAAGCATTCAGTTCTTCTCGTCAGCTTGCAAGTGCAGTTAAGATGCAAAAGTGCTGTGAGAACTCACCTCATCAATACTTTTGGCATTTAAAAGCTGACCATGCATTAGGTGCCAATTTGGTTCCAAAACCTGCACCCAATTCCAAATGTTGAGTGCACTGCATATACCAGGATATGGAGAGAGCCTTGATATACACTGACTTTCAAAATAAGCTGGGCCAGATATATCACCAGTGAAGCCTTCCTCGATTAATACACACGATACTTTTGACAAATAATTTAATCAACCAACTTGAATTCTAGTTGAGTTACACATACCTCAAATGTCATGTAGTGCTGGAAAGTCTGCAGAAAGTGAAGCATACGCTGGCAAACGACATAGGATCGAGATATCGCAGTTCCCAAGGTGTTCACTGTGCGCACTGTGGACTGGTTTATCAGAAGCACAAGCAACTAGTAATTAATACTTGCCACACTTAACAGCTAATCAAAGTTATCTTTGGTCGTGAGATACAGGCAAGTCCAGTTACACATGTGTCTAAACTTATTGGCATATTTAAACTTCCATGATTCTAGGTTCGACAAAATTGCTACAACTGCTTCGTAACAAAGAACCATGGACTACCTGGTGCATTTGCCATGTAGCACATAACTGACGTTCTACATGCTTGCAATGAAATATATGCCGAAATATGAGCTGATACTTAGTCAGCGCTTTTCTGGAGATGACGAGCGATAACGGCCACCTGACCTGCCATCTCACTGCAGTTAGGCTACTGACAAAGCCGGCACAAAAGATATCACGCAACAAATTTTCTACAACAAATGGAACTCATGCATCTCCCCAACTCTCCCAACAATATATCCCAGTAGATGTTGACGTGATATGAAACCCAGCTTTTTAACACCCGATCTCACACTGTCGCCCAGTATGTGCAACGCAATACAACTCAACATGATAGCATTGCTTCTGCCTTCCCAAATACCCTCATTTTAAGTAGGATTATGAATTACCTTGTATTCTAAAGTGAAAGTCTCTAATCCTGTCGTGATTCCACTGGCAAGCATTGATGCATTGGCACTCTCTGCAGAGCCAATCTGCTGCGAGGTGACAGTTCCATTCCGCACGATGTTATGCAGCTGTGCCATGAGGCTCAATTCTTCCTGCAATCGTTGGAACCCCCAGTATGACGGCTCAAACACACGCACAAAGTATGAAGTACCCAGAAACAGTGTATTGCAAAGCGTCAGGCCAGATGTTCGGAAGCTAAGAATGATGTTCACAGTTTATCTCCACTTTACAAAAATAAGTAAAAATTGATTTGGATTGCAATCGAGGCATCAGATGTAGAGAAAGTATCAATTCCATGAACATTTTTGACACTTAGGTCAATGCAAAAACGACTGTCTCACAATGCTGCAAGCAAGGTCTTCATGGTACGGGTCTGAAGCTGCGACTGATGTTCGTAAAGCCAACTCCAACAAAGACTGTCCACCAACACAGCAAAAAATTCAACTGAGAATTAAAATATCAAAATCAGGATACTAGACAGCAAAAATTTAAATAAAACATAGTACTGTTTACTTCAAATCTGAATACACTTAAAAGAAACACACCTGCAGTTTCTCAACAGACATCGCAGAAGGCTTTCTTGTAAGCTCGTCTTTTGCTGTGTCCATAAAGTGCACAAGAAAGTCACCCTGCTCGTCCACAATTGATAGAAAGGCTAAGATTCAGTTTTTTTGTTCACAGATGAAATCAGAGTTTGTAAGCAGTAGGGAAAGCTTCACCTCATATAGCCCCAGCTCAAACGAAGACTCATTAGGTAAAATACTAAACGATTAAAAATTTCCATTCATTCAAATTTCACAGAGGAAAGTCTTCTAGAGCTAATAGAGTGATTTTCACTAAGGAAAACGGAGGTCAATTTATGCACCTGATCAACAAAGAAGTAGTGCTTCACTGATCGAAGCCTACCAATTAGGTCGAACTGCGACAACGACAATCTTGCAAATGTCAGCCTCTAAAATATAAAATCGGACAACCAAACAGCATACGAATGTAACTATCTGAAAAAAACAATCAACAAAACATACAAATTCAAGATGCGAGCAAGAGATAGCCACTAAATAACATATTCTACAAAAACAGTAATGCTCTCCACCTATTCAGAAGGCCATGAGTTATGATCCTTCAAACTATTACTTAAACGCGGGTAGGAGTGCTAAGTCCATCAAAATAATGCCACTAACTTCAGAGAGCCTCAGAAAATTCTTGAAGTTTACTATGTACATCTGTTTTTAAGAGTACAACCTTATGTATAATCAAGTTGAGAAGCTCAGCGCTAGCGAAGTCATGTGCAATATTGATGCGTTCCAACACTGGCTGTTGTACACGCCCTTTCACTAGTGTGCCATTCTCTGCAGAAGGAACCTGCAACATCGATTGTTTCAATACGCAGCTATAGCATACCATTCTACATGACAGCACTATTGCAATCTTGAAACAACCAGACACATAAGAAGCCAACCAGACCCAAACGAGACTCACATAAATTTAAACTAAACGGGTCCCACAAATTGCACGCACATGCCTCAATCAACTACAAGAACACAAATAAATTATCCGTTAGCATCAGAGAAGAGCATCGGCAATAGTTAAAAATATTACGTATCGCCAAAAAGTGAGAATTCTTGTTGTCCCATAAAACCTAGAATCGAAATGACACGATGGCTTATAATGTTGTGGGTGACGTAACAGAGATTACGGAAATCGATCAACGATACCATAAAATGCACACAAAAATACCTGAACAATATGGCCACACTCGCGAATAGCATTCAGATATTTCCCTGTAGTAAGGATGGTTTCAGCATAGCTCGCCAGGAACCCAGGAATCTCTTGCCGTAGATTATAACGCTGCTGCCAGTAAGTGGCATAGTAGTCTTGACTCAAACTCTCCTGATAGAAGCAACATTCATTACATCAAACTTAAAATTAATCATACAAGATCACCACATAAATTATCCCAAAAGATATTTAAAGCAATTACGAAGAGATACAGAAAATTTTAAACCGGTACAAAATCTTTAATACTGCAGTATGCCACAAACGAGAATACCTTCTGCAGAGATTTGTTTTCATTGATCAGGAATTCACCATAGGGGTCATCAATAACGCCCTCATAAACCCATCTATTATACACAAGCAAATAAGTCAGAAAACACCCACACATGCGCTGCAAAGATAATCTTCATTTAGTTGACTACTATATATGGAAAACGAAGATAGTCAAAATCAGCTACATGTAATGTTTATAGAAGTCATAATAGTAATTGGTATGAAATACCCTATAGCAGCAAGGTTCTTACATGGAGGACAGCAACCCTAAAACTGTGAAAGTTTTAGACAAAACTTCAATACCTCTCTAAAATCCCAAAGTACGGAGCACTTGCTGCATGAATCAGCTTCTGAAGCAGAGACCTAGCTGAGTTATCACCAGCCATGGCTATAGCCTGCCTCGTTTCAAACAAGTAAGCCGTAGTTAAAATACAAAACAAAAAAGGTATTTCCTGTTAATCTACTCAGAATTAATCAAAACATCAATTAAAATTACAGCGTCATTCATCACAGGAAAGCTTAAAATCTGAAATTCATTCCAGATAATTTCTAAAGAACTTGGTCAAAGCTACCAGAACAACAGAATCACAAAACCAGAAATGGAAGAAAGTAGGATAAACAAATAAACAAAAATCTGATGACCTGGACATCGACTAAGATGCAAGAAAAAAAGGCTTCACCTGCTTCTGCAGCAAGTTCAGCATTGCTGCACCAGATGCATGCTGCACGATTGCTCTCTGAACCGCCGTGGAAAGAACTTGCATAGCCGCAACCATAGGCTGCAAACAAGGAATAACTAATTTAGCATCCATTAATATCTACTTGAGGTTCTTTCTAGAAAAAATCTATCAAAAAAGGTGATATCAAAATTGGTCCAGGAATCACATTTTCATTACGAGCCAAAAAAGCACGCGTGATATGCAATTTATAAGCAAATAACACGAAAAAAGGCCTAACCAGTGTGATAAGGTCGCAATATGTGCTATGTACATGAAAGAGCGTTCACCTGACAGAAAAACCACAAGCCTTGGAGGGAAAGGCGACCTAATCGATACTGATGCTCAAGCTGCGCTGTCATAGCGTGATAATCCTGCACTCAAAATAATGATTTACTTAGTCATACATATAAACCAGCTGCATGAGATTTCTAACAAAGAGTTACACATGCGTAATAGAGCATTGTCTATAGCTGGCACATAATTTGGCAGCAAGCAAATAAACTGGCTAAAAATCGGTCAGCAGGTTGTCAGCAACGAAATAGATTATCAAAGAACACCGAAATTTCTCAGTGACTTACACATGGACTCAATCTGAAAATGGGAATCAGAAACCATACCACACGATACGATAATAAAAGAATCAGCATTCCTTAAGTCTATTCAAAATCACGAAATGGTCAGGATAACAACCTGCAATATAGCCCTCAATGCCGACGCAAATGCATGATTAACCAACCCGTGCTTAAAATGCGATCGAGCTTCTGCAAATTGACTCACGACTACATAGTTCTCACATAAAGGTAGAATCCTTTTCGCCAGATCCTGCATGTCCCAACGATCGCATGTATTCATTATAAAATGCACATAAACTTATGACAAACGCGGGAAGTTAGAGGATACTCTTATGCACAGAACCTATTAAATTCACATTGATATCTGTTCAATGTTCCACCCTAAAAGATCTAAGCAAAATATCAAGACAGTGCTTCTCGAATGGATATATTTACTTTAGTTATTTTCCAAAAGTATCCATCAATATATAAAGACGCCCCTAACTTGTAACCGTACGATACAGGTGCAAAGATAAAGTTCCAGATCCACGTATTCCGAAAACAATCTTACACTTAAAGATGCATCCAAAGATGGCTCCAGTTGATAGTAAAAAGAATTTCCTTCTTTATGCCGACCTCTTCGCACACACACGTATTTACCCTCAATGCCAACCATTGCAGAAAGTAAATCCTCTATCACCAGTAGCTCCTGTCATTTGCAGAAGATCAGTTCTTTCAATGAAAACGTTAATGCACTCATCTCCACTAAAATGTTACTGAATCAATTGACGCATTCAGTTGCTGGATATGAAATTGAACTACTAGCCCAAGTGCATTTTCTTTCATCATCACATTCCTAGAATACACTAACCTGGACAGAGGGGGAAAAACTGGAAAGTGCTTTGAGTATTTCTCCATGGCTGCAACATATAAAGTTATGTGTTACATGTCACTGTTCAGGTGAAAATGAACAGAGCATATGAATAAGAAGCAAAACATGTACAGATGTCTTCGTATCACATTGTCAATATACTGACAGCCTCAATTCAGTGTACTGAAACCGATTAGTAACAATATCTTTTGATGCACTTCCCTTGATGTTTCTTCCATATTCTACAAACAGATCTAATACAAGGTTAAAGCATTGATAGTCCAAAATCGTGGTTTATGTGAGCACAAGAAGGAAAAAAGTTACTTGTTTGACTCCTTCTCAAGCTGGCTAGTCTTGGAAGCTGGGCTTCGCCTTGATACACCACTCTGTCGGCATTCAGAGTAAAAGAAAGTCATTTGCATGCATCTCTACAGGCGAAATCGAGACGACAAACGGATTGACATGTCGTTTAATAGAAAACATCCAATTGCTACAGCCAGTGAAGAAAGAAGACGAAACCCAGAAACATTGAACAATAGAGTACCTGTGGAAACAATTGTCCAGTGAGGTAAGGTCTATCCATGTTCCACCTTGGAGTTGCTGGGTAAGATACACCTTCTATAAGTGACTTTGGCACATCCATAATTTCTGCGAAGAGAAACACACTAGAATGACTTCCTGCTTCGCACTTTCCTCTTCAACTCATGCATCTTCATAATTCGCAAATGTTGGGAGAGAAAACAATAAGAGCACTACCAAACAAAACAAAAATGGCATGCACTTCTTTAATCTTAGTTGCAAAGGAAATACTTCCGTCAATATGTTGCGCAACATACTTTCAGACCGTATCGAAATCCAACTGGCGGATCCGGGTTGACCACCATCGTCAATGCTCATGCCTCGCTGCATAGAACCAGGACCGGACTTTAACATGTTCTCGGACTCCCTCATTTTCTTCGACGGCAAGCTCTCATCAAGATGGAAATTGGGCGTAAGTGGCTGAAAAAATACCAACCTAAATGTGTTAGAACAAAACGCATCGAAGGAAAGTGCACAAAGTTTCAAAATTCCACGTCATCCATTTCTGCGCATCTACACGAACACCGGAGTTTGCAAAATATACCTAGGAACGTCCAAATTCGCATATTGATCAGAAGAAACTGCGATGAAAATCTCCGTAATTTTACCTCAGATGACACATATCCGGAAAAATCCGGCGTTCGCGGTTCAGCAGACTCATGGTCAACAGAAGGTTCAAAGCCTCGCTCTTTTGACAACAACTGTTTCACTGAAGGCTCAGTAATAATCTGACCAACCAGCCAAATGTACTTATCAATACCCTGCACCCTGAAGATAGAAACGAACAGAACAGCACGGGTTAAAACGATAATTGAAACGCAATCCTTGACTCTGTTTGCTGTGATCTCAAACCTTCAGCACATTTTGCGCCAGGTAGAGCTAAAATAGAACAGAAGTTCTAACAACTGCACCAACTCAGACCCCTACGACCTCCATTATCTGCCAAGTTAAAGCCTAATAAATCCCTGAAACTTCACCCTAGCTATGGATTTCCAACGAATTGTACTCAATACCCGGCATCCTTCAGTTCCTCGATCTTCTGAATCAACCTCTGCGGGTGTTGAGATGAAGCAAGAAGTATTCTTTGCTCCTGCAAAAGCTGGAGCTGCAGCACATAATGAACCGAGGTTAACAAGGAAGAAGCATTACTTCAAAAACAACCTAACAGATAGCTTTCCGCAATACAACTAACAAACGCCGATAGAGACGAAATCCGGTAAAAAACATCATTTCTCACTGCCTCTGTGCATACATTTGCGATCCAGCTGGCAGTTCTTCCTGGACTTTCTCATTGCTTTTCATATCATGTATTGAATCCGTCTCTGAGCACTCACTAAATCCTAAGGTCCGGCATTCTACATCAAACTAAGGCAACTGCGTCTCGGTTTCACGAAAGAGAACCTTAGGCAAGGTATGCGATGATGCACCCTGCAATGTAGGCCAAAGCTCCTGCAGATTTTCATGGAATAACGCCGCCGACTGCGAGCTGTCCTTACAAACTAGAACGAGCTCCTCCAGCAGCTCACTCACTTTCTTCGATTCCGCTTGATCCATACTGATTATCACACTCTTTCTCGGACCCGCGTCCTATTCACACTTTTCCCCTAGTTTTCACTCTCTTGAACGAGCCGCACAATACTCCGCCTCCAACCAAAATCAACATCAACCTCATCCATACCTTCGAAACGCACTAATCACAATTCAATCAATTTATAAGCACAACACAATGCGCTTATTACACTCTCCCACATCCTTGACCTCCAGAAGTTCCTCCATTAATTCCAACCCGTACGACTAATAGCTTAAAAGCTCCCTCACGATTCAATCCACTAGATACAGGATGCACCGTCACTCGCAGCTCGCCTCAGCTCACATAAAAGCCGTGAATAACCGTAAAATCCACCGTAATGCACCTTCGAGCGGGATAAATAGCTACACCAACACTGGTGCTGAACATCCACCAGAGTAACGAGCAGAAAACGAAATCCGCACGGCCAAGGCGAAATGGCAAAGCTCTGCGACCTAGAAGGAACGAGGAGCGGAGGGTTGAGCGACTTTGAACGAAATCTGGTGCTGTAAAATACAAGAAAAAAGCGATCGGTAAAGATTGCAGTAAGGAGTGTAATGGCTAAGACACGCTTTGAGAAACTGTGTGTGAGCGATGGCGATGGCGAAACGGGAATTGCATTGCTGCAACGGCGAGTGGTGCAGCAACACAACAGCGGGGGATCGAGGAGAAGTCTTCCCGCCTTTCAGGTCCTCTTAGATGAAGCCCTCTTCTCATCCGTCACTTCATCCACTCCTAACCCCTAATCTCTCGATCTTCTGGACCAGATAACCGGTGGAGTAATATACCGGCAAGCCAGTTATCGAATAAGGTAGACGCACCCATTCTCGCTCGGTCCCCAATTCCACATTCTAGTTTTGATGCTTTCATCACACACTTTTGAACAGTCACTCCTTGCACAAGAAAATCTTCTCACGTTGCTGAGGTGCTCTGAGATGGTTGGGATTGGGACCATTAAGTGCCATTATAGGAATACATCCAAGCAGTTTTAAGGTTAGTTTAGAGTTGCTAACAGGCACCATATGAAGTGCAATTTTGCCCTTTAATATAAAATAATCTACAATGTTTTTTTCCACAAAAAATACGTTTCATGATAGCTTGTTGCAAGGCTAACACTGCAGATTCTTTTCTGGAATTTTTTGAGATCTTAAGGTGCTCCAAAACCTTAAATGGTCAAGTATGGGTGCGGCTACCTTACACCCCATTAGTCCAACGACACATCGAGTCATTGATCTGCTAGAAATGTTTTGGTATTGCAAAGTTGAGCATAATAATTAACCCCTAAATGCTTGAGGCACCAAATTCTAGTGTAAAAACCACCCGGATTTGGTGCCTCATGCATTTATGGGGTTAATCCTTGAATGATTGGCTGGGCACAGTGACTACCTCTCCAAAATGTTTTATAGTGGTGTGGCAAGCGTTCATCCATTCTAATCTTTTTCAATTAATAGCAAAAGTTAATAGTGCATGCTAGCCTCATGAAAACTGTAAGAAGGGCAACAGTGGACCTAACATTGTGTTTTTGAATTTTCTCACAATTTGTGTTACCTAAGTGCATTTGATAAAGTTTCTTTTTGAACTACAAGAAAAATGGCATTTTTTTGACTAAGGGCTATGATTATCAAAACTAATAAAACAACTAGGACTTTTTGACTAGTCAAGTGTCAATCAAGTGTTCAATTTATGACTACATATAGTCATAAACTAAATTATTTATGACTACATGTGGTCATAAATTAACACTTGACAGACACTTGACTAGTCAAAAAGTCCTAGTTGTTTTAATAGTTTTGATAATCATAGCCCTTAGTCAAAAAAATGTCATTTTTCTTGCAATGTTGCCTTCCATGATGAACCTTGTATCTATGATCACTTCTAAAAAATCAAATGAAAAATGGCTTTTTTTATTTTTTCCTTTCAAAGAGTTTTTTCACAATTAAGGAACAAACAACGTCCGCCTTGTTGTTTAGGGATTAAAATGGTTATGGCGCACTACAATACCTTGAACGGAAACCATTGCACAAAAATTTCCCGTTTATTTGCAGGGCTACTAATTCTTCAAAACCAAAATTATGAAATTGTTACACTCAAATTCTTGAGTAATTAGGAAGGAGGGTAAAAGAAATTGGCCATTTCCACAAACTTTGTTCATTTATTCCCTTGTGGTGTTTTGCATCAAAGGAATACTATACTCATCCACAATCATTGAAGAGTTCAAGGAACATGAGCTTTATCTAAAAGTCTAATTGTAAAAACACTTAACCCCTGAGCGCCCAAGCCATATTCACTCAAATCCATACCCTTGTGTACTTAGTCCAATAAAAGTATTACCTAAGTAGAATCAAATAGTTTGAATTTTTTTTGAGTGGTAATAGACACATGCCTGGAGGTACATGAAAAAGTACAAGTCCTTTGACTTTACCATTAAGAAGCGGATAAGAGTCAAACATGGACATTTTTCAAAATTGAGCTACCACATAGTGGTCACTAGGTGCTCAAGGGTTAATCTAGAATAGAACTTGGCAACTTTATATAATCTTGCATAAGCATTTTTTGGTTAAAGAAAACTACTAAGAAGTCTAATCTAATTTCTTTCTATTGAAAGGAGTATCTCACATTGATTTTCTTGCAATAGCAAGTTTTTCACAATCAAAGTATTGTTGCTTAGTTATGATAAGACTCAATTAAACTAAAGAAATTTTGATTTTCAAAAGCATTTCAACAGCAAATCTAACATTAAAACACAAAAAAGGATCATGTTTTTCTTGTCTTGTCATAAGAAACTCAAAACCTCTTTGCATATGGAGAGGTGCATAAATATCCAAGTATTCCCTTCTTTGCATGCCAAATTGACAAAAAGATAACAAACCATAGCCATGGAAAAATGAAAAAGAAAAAAGAGAATGTTGAAACCTTTTTAAGAAATCACAATTCTTTTGTTCTTAACCCGTAAAGGACCACAAGACGATTTTTGTCCCTTCTCATACATGGGGGGGTGTATGCACGGTGACCCCATCGCTTAAGGGTTAAGAAGCAACATGCAACAAAACAAGTTTCAACCATAAATCAGTGAGAAAATAATAGAGCCTTGAAGTCCTTTTAATCCCCCTATTTGTGAAGTAATTTATTATTAGTATCTTTCATCCATAAATTTGCAAACCTATGAGTTTCTTTTTAGAGGCGTTTGACAATTTCATCCCTACTTCATCCATTTTTTATTTGTAAAGAGTTACTGTAACCACTTTTAAAATGAGGTAAAATTCAGGTGACCCAACTTTCCAAAAGAGATAGAAATACTATAATTTAGCTTGGGGTATGTTCACACTCGGTGTTAAGAGTGGTAGTGGCAAAGGAAATTTAAATGCATTTGGACACACCTTTATAGTGCAGTTATAGTGGGTAGTTGCAAGAAATACTTCACAGTTTTGTGTCAAACATCCTCAAAACTGGTAGTATTAGGTAGTACTATGAGTTTTTGAATTTTTTTATAAATAAAATAAAATGTGAAAATTTGTAAAGCACTTAAAATAGCATACTTGTGAAAAGTCAAACCTAGAAAATTTTATTCTAAAAGTTATGCACAAAAATAGAGGGATAGAAATTACCAACAAAAAAACATTTTCCTTTTTCCTTTTCAGAAAATAGAAATAAAATTTCAAAAGATTAAAACAAACTATAGCTATTTTGGTCCACTATGAGGGGCATTGACTAATGCAAATACATTTTTAGGAATGTTTGTTTCCAAACTCTAATGCGAGGCCAATGGATGCCCACTTTGATTGAAAGCGGAGGGTATATAATGCACATTATCTTAAAACTCCTCAGCAAATCCATGTAATGATGAATGATGAACTACTTCCCAAAGTTGTGGCCCTAAATTATTATTTTTTGCCTCAATATAGTATTGAAAACCCACAAAACAGCCAAGGTAGACATGCCATTGGGTCTATTTAAAATTAGTGAATGCTTTTTAAAAGAACCCAAAAAAATATAATAGGTCTGTAACTTTGGTGTGAACTTTCCTCTAAATTTTCATGTGAAAAGAAGTTATTAAGCAAAAGATACACCCCCCTAAAACCACATGTCGTGCAACAAGGGGATAGAAAGCAGGACAAGTGTTTCTTGCAACTACCCTTTTGCTAATTAGGGCTTTTTTTGTTGGCTTTCTAACACCAGATTGCATCCAAAAAAAATCTAGCTAAAAATGTGAAAAAAATGCCAAATTTTTTGGATGAAACTTCCAAAAAGGCTTCAAATTTTAAAAGTACTTGGATGAAATTGCCAAATTGTGGATGAAAACCAAATTATAAACATGTAATATGTGCTAATGTGGTATTACTACAAGAAAACGCTGTCAATTTGGACAAGTTTAGTCAATTCAAACGTTCATTTATCAATTAGGATATTTTTTTGTCAATTTGGATAGGTTTAGTCAATTTAGACGTGTCACTTCAGACACTATTTTCTTGTAGCGTATTTTCTATCCAATATGTGAATGAATGTTGAATTTTAGAGCACCATTATAACATTTTAAATCACCACTTTCTCATTTCTTTAAAAATGAAAAAATAAGCCCGGCTGCTAATACCCTCCTAACACCAATTGTGAACATACCCTGAGATAGGAGATAGGGTATCAACAACGGGTATAAATAACGGGTAGCGGTGATATCAGAATTATCGAAGCACATCCAATTGGACTCTGCGAAGCCACGGAGTGGGTCTGGACTCTGGAGTGAAGCAAGCGTTTGCTTGCTTACACGCGCGTTGTCGTCGCATTTCGAGCCTCTCGACGAAAATCTCAAGAGACACTGCTCGTGGTGCAGAATTTCTCTGGCGATGGCGACCACTTGCGCTAGCCTGTGGCTGGTGCGGACGCCGAAGCCAGCTTGCTTTCTCGGTCACCCTTCTAGCACGGGATTCGTACACAGGGTGAAGATCTCACGCAGTGGCCATGCGTTTCGGGGAGTGTATTTGGAGAGGTTACGAGGCTTAACTTTGAGAGCGAGCGTAAAGCCGGAGGCGGACACTGTGGCGGAGGAGGAAACTGCGACTGTGGAAGGCGAGAAGGCCGTGAAGGTGGATTTCGAGAAAGATATCAGCAAGGTAACAATCATAGCTGCCAATTCTCGAATGTGCATTTAGGGTTTGTGACTGTCAATTAGCCTTCAAGAATTTGATTGTGGCTGCTAATTGCAGTGAAGCTTTTGTAATGCTTTTGTTATTTTAATAGCTATAGTACAGTGTCTGATGATTCATGACAAATTCATATTAATAAGTGGCTTGATAGTCACATTTTTCTCCTTAAATTTCCTCTGTAGTCAGACCAAAAAATTGTCGAAATCGGGTGATATTTAGCCCGAAATTGAGTGATGCGAATTTGCAGGTGGTGCGGAAAACGGCAGCGACGTTTGCCCCTCGAGCTTCGTCTGCGAGGAACAAAAACCCCGCCCAGCCTGGCACTACACTCTACTCCATCTTCGAAGTTCAAGCGTATGTTAGCATGATTGTGGGCGGAATTCTGTCCTTCAACCTGCTATTCCCTTCCGACCATCCGGATCTCTGGCGCCTAATGGGCATGTGGTCTGTGTGGATGTTCAGTAAGTGCTGTAACCTCACTATTTTTCTTCCTCTGAATTTTGAAGGAGTTCTGATGATAATTGGACTAACCTAATCTGCAGTTGATGATATGTGTGGCTAACAAAGTGTTTTTTTTGTCGGTGCAGCAATTCCGTCTTTGAGGGCTCGTGACTGTCCAGCCAAAGAGAAGGAAGCCCTGAACTACCTGTTTCTGGCCGTTCCTTTGATTAATGTTACTCTACCGTTGTTGTGGAAGTCCTTTCCCGCAGTCTGGTCGGCAGACGTCTTCACGTTCTTCGCCATGTATGCTTGGAAGGTAAATCTATCAGCCAAGAGGCTCAAATTGGGCTCTTTGTACCTTTAGCAGGGCATATGACTTCATTCCGTTGTCCAATTTTGCTTGTTTTTTTACCAATAAATGCAGTGGTCTTCGTTGGTTCCGATAGCTTAAAGTTTGATCCCATTTGAACTATTATTTTCACGGTATGATCAACTGAATTGGCTATTTTCAAATCATGAATCCCTTCGGTGGTTAATCTGCCCTCACTGAATATGTGGGTTGAGATATCACGTGCAAGACCTCGGATGTTACCTCTTCATGTGGGAACTTCTGTCGGCAATTTCAGTGCTCATCACGTGTTTCGTCCGTTTGGTTTATTTTTTCCTTATCCATATATGCTTGTTCATGTGTATTATTGTTTTGGTGTTTCAGCTGGAATGGCTTGGAGGCAGTGACAACAAGGCGAACGGCTCTGATCAGTAGATATAGCGAAAGATTTTTTAAGCACCGTTTAGGTCGTGCAGATAGTAGCCAGTTTACAAAAAGCGAAGTAAGTCTTTCCTCTTCCAAAGGTCTGCTAGTGTTTCTATTCTATTAAGTATGGAAGTGTATCAGCGGGTGCCAAATTCATGTTTTCCGGTTGAGCACATGTTGGTTGATTGTAACTACCCATGTGGAATGCACCTCAACGTTGAGCTGTCGCCGTATTGCAGGCTGGAGAATGCAAAAGACATCTCCCATGGATCATACAGAAGGATACAGCGACTTCACTGTATGAAATGGCGTGGTCCATGCCAAAAGAAAAGTCTGATGTGTGTATATTTACAATTACCAAGAATTGATTTCTCAGCTTCGTCGTTTTATCGTCAGTATTGCATTCACTTGAAGTTCTTTGAAGTAATTCCTGTAGCTTGTATGTTTATCAAATTTTGGAATAACGCGTTTATTCTTGGACTTGAAGTAATGCCATGGTTTGACTTGGACCTTACATACTTCCAGTATGCTCAACCATCTCCAGCTTTGACAACCGAAAACTTCAAGCATTCTGAGATGCTCGAATTTGCCTGAAACGCTCTGGCATGTTCGATTGTTCACATCTCTCTGAGGTTGTTGTCAATCTCTGAGCCCTTTTTATTATCTAGATTCCCTTGAAATCGCAGTAGAGGGAAGAATGCTACGAAGATATGATGGCGCACTTGGTTTACTGCACACCCACGTATACAAACTCTCTACGTACAATGCATTGTTGTTCTCGGTCCATGCGTTGTCTAGTACTCTAGAGTTTACCTTCCAAAAGTGGTATGTAGTTCTTATGTCACTCCCACTATCTAATGGACTTAAATGTGGAGACAATTAGTTGATCTACGTTGGTTTCAAAAAAAGATTGAGATATTCCCCTTCTTAAGGCCAACTTACATGTTGCATCCAAATCGGGTACAAATGGTATTTTGGCAAGTTTCTTGCTAGAGCATTAAAACGCTGATCAGCATGGCCGATTTTGATACAGCAGGTCGTCCTTGGTTGGCAGGAATTCAAGCATTGGACTAGTAAAACTGGCAACACCAACCAGTGTTACACTTTGTTAACCCCTAAAGGGTGTTGCTGTTGTGTATACGCTCTCCCATGTTGTGTACGGACGGGGCACTGTAAATTTCAAACTAAGTCACAGACATAAGACATATCAATGGCCAACAGGGTTTGTTTTAGGAAAGTCTTGGCATTTGTCATAAAGCCAATTCTTCAAGTACTAAATGATCCTTGTATGAATACAACCAACACTTTTGGCAGGCAACATCCTTTAGCGGTTAAGATGTAATCCTTTAGGGGTTAACCCTTGAGCGCCTAGAGTTATTTCACTCAAATTCATACCCTTGTGTATTTAGTCCAATAAAAGTATTACCTAAGTAGAGTCAAATAGTTTGAATTTTTTTTAAGTGCTAGTAGACACATGCCTGAAGATATATGAAAAGGTACAAGTCCTTTGACTACCATTAAGAAGAAAATAAGAGTCAAACATGCACATTTTAAAAAACTGAGCAACCACATTTGGGCTCCTAGGATGCTCACAAGTTAAGAGGTGATCTAGAAACTATAATCAAGCGATTACTGCATGCTTTTGTGGTAGTTGCACAAATTATTGCCCCTTTTCTTACAACATTTCTAATCCTTCTAGAATTTGTCTGAACTTCTTTCAATCCCATTGCATGACCCAATTGTCAAAACTTGAATTGTACCCTTCGCTCTCATCATGAGCAATTGCGCCCATCCCCATCCCTAAGATTTAAAATGCTGATAACAGAATTTCTCCATACGTTTTGTTTCCCTCCTGATTTCCTCGAATGCCGAGGGGACAGAGCAGCAGGCATTCGCCAGCATTTTAAACCCTGCCCGTCCCTCATGGAACCAGGGCTTCTCTCAGCTTACCGCTAATCCGGAAGCACTAATCATTTCCAGTAGGTAAAGCCGTGCTTATCGTGCTCCACACGTGGCAGTAATCCAACCGCACAAGCAAGGAACATATGGGCAGAATAATCGCACTTCAGTCCAAAGTCTCTTTCATTCCATCAGAAAAGTTCAAAGCTTCTTTTTTAGAACAGATCAGGAAAAAAAAAATCTTTATCTTTTCCGGAAAAGTTCAAAGGTCACACGCAGGCAGTCAAGGCTGATCTCAATCGGTGCTAAATTTAAGCTTACCCCATCGGCCCCAATCTCAGTAGAAAGCGGGAGTCGTGCAAAAAGGATAAGCAACTAATACCGTAAAATACCGTAGCCGTGTACTGATGAGCTAGAGACGCCGCTATTTGCCCTTAAAACCTGTCCAAGTTGTGAGGGGAGCCGGAGGGGCGTTTCGAACGATGGACCGGTGGTCCTGCCGCTGTGGGGATAAGGTCCCTACTTCCCTAGCCCTCCCTCGCACTTGGGCACATATTATCCTACGTGGCAGAGAGGCACAATCATTGGTTGTTGGAAGCAAGAAAGGAACGACGTGCTAAATGAGCCTCCTTTTCAGAGTTGATTTGACTTTATTTTGAAATCAGGTTCAAACATTGAAACATTTTTCAGGGTTTTTAGAAAAATGGAAGTTGCATACAACCCACTTTTATTCATGTTTTTTGGGCTCTTTAGTATATGGTCATGGGCTTTTGAAGTTTTTTTTAGTGACTTTGGGTTTTCCAAGCATTTTGTTCGCTGTGGAGTGTGGATGCACAAATTTTATTGTCATTGTAGCAGATGCTTTTTAGAGTAGGGATAAATTTTCTTGTCATGGTGGAAGATGCTTTTTAGAATAGGGACACGTTCAAGATTGTGTACCTTAGTGATCATTGAAAGATAAAGGTGTGTTTGCATTCGGTGCTACTGGTGGTGTTGGGAAAAGTGCGTTCACAAAGTGTATGCAAAATATATTTTGAAGGCCCTCTTTAATAACAGCACTTTTAATACTAACTTTGAACATATGTGAAAGGTAATAGGTGGTTTAAGTAGGAGTTATTGAATTAAAATAATAAAAAGCATATAGTGGTATTGAAATCTTGATCTGAATGAATATTTGAAGGTTGAAATTGAGTCAGTTGGAAAGTTAATTAAATACAAAATATGATGATATAGCCAAACATGGTTATAGTAGTTGTTTGATAAAGAATTAGGGAGCTTTTGGAGTATTCCAAATTGAAGAAATATAGTTAGTGATTTAATGTTGTTACTTACTACAAGATAGTGTTTTAACCCAAAAATTATATCTATCAAGCTGTTTTTTGGCTGTTTGGATGTTTGTCACATTCAAATCTCCTAAACCGTGTGTCTCCCGTCACATGCTTGGTACTGTTGGAAAGCTCTCGGCAAGGAGGGGGGGTACATGGGTTTGGTTTGGGGGCATGCTTACAATGGGAAAGTTTTTGAATTTTAAAATTATTATGGACAAAAATTTGAGAAAATTATTGATTGGGCAAATGCAAGTTTTGTGTAGAAATAGGATAGAGTAGAAGTTTAACTAAAGTATAATTTGGAAGTATACTTAAAAATAAAGTAAAGTGCAAGTTTAACTGAAGTAAAGCACAAGTTTAACCACAAGTGGCATGAGAAGATGGCATGGGGGCCATGGAGGGCATGGAGGGGGATGAAAATTGGGCCAACCACACATGACCACACTAATATACATGAATATAATTGTATGAATGAAGAACACATTGGTGACAATTTCACTAAGTGTGTCACTTGGATGCAAATGGGTTGTATTATTATTGATTTTTTCTTGGAAATGAATTCATCTATATGAATTTATAGTGCATTTTAAATAGCATGTAATATGTAATCATGCCTAAGCCTATTTCAAGTATGCTTATGTAGTTGAAAATCTTGGCACTTATACTATTTTATAAAAATAGCTTTATCCCCTAAGTGCTCAATTGACCATTTTTTGGTCGTTGCCCAATTTTTGCGGGCTGACCAAGATGAAAAAAAAAATTTGAACAAAAATTTAAAAAAACCTTGAATAGAAAATCAAGTCTACTTTCCAACCCAACTTGAATCATGTCAATCCAAGTTAAACTCCATCAAGGAGATTTTTTCAAAGACAAACACTTCAATATTTGCTAGTGTTATAAAATTTACTATTTTGGGAATATAATGATGTTCTCTTCTTTGAAAATATTGCATTTTTGGAGTTTATGATAGAATGTATGTTTTTAACCAATCATACCAAATTTTAAAATTTATGTATAATATTTGTAATTTTGGTGAATATTAAATGGTAAATGCTTCTCAATTCACTAAATAAAAATCCAAAACTTTTTTGAATGTTTGACTATATGGATAATTACTAAACATCATGATTCTTGTTTTCTCTTTTGAAACAAACTTAATCAAAGTTACATAAGTATTATTTTATAGTACATTTATGTTTTGCCCTTACCCCTTGGGCATTTAGGGGTTAAGACACCCTCAAATTTTGAAATTTAGTGTTGTGCAAGATTAAAAGCATCTCTATTGGCATGTCAAATTGGTTCTAAAGCTTCCTCAATGTAAATGGGAGGAAAAAATAGGCCAACAACAGTGCTGCATTTTTCATTGCAAAGTACTAGGATGGGATTTTGTGCTTTCAAGGTTGTCTCCTTATTAAGTTCTCATTTGTAATGAGTTGAAGAGAATAGAAGAGATTTACATGTCAAATGATCCTAAGTGATGTGCACATGATTAAATATACGATCAAATTTGCATCTAAAATGAACTTATTAGATTGATGTTTGTGATTATTTTTGAACTAAAATACAAATTCTACCTTATAGTTTGCAATGGACTCTTTGAACATGAAAAATGACATGTTTTCTAGACAAAGAAAAAGAAAAATTGTTTTTAGTTTCTAACATTTCATCATTCTATAGAATATAATAAATATAAGCTAATACATAATGTAGATTTAAGAAACTATCTGAATTTAGAGACACAAAGACTTGCTTTTAAGATTCATATTTCTTGAATATATTTAATAAAATAGAAGGGAATATTATGAAAATTATTTTAACATTTCAAAAACACACCATTGGTGAATGAAATGACAAGAATAAAAGAAAAAAAAAATGCTCTGAGCATTAAAGGCAAACACACTTGTAATCCTTGAACGCCTGTCTAGTCATCTTGAGTACTCCTTTACAATAGCTCTACAACACTCTAAAGTGGTGTGGTAAGTATTCACTTGTTATAATATTGTTTCTAAAAGTTGCAAAAGTCAATAGTGCATGGTGACCTCATGAAAATTGCAAGAATGGTAACATGGGACCCAACATCATGCTTTTTTGGTGACTGGGGACAAAAAGACGTCCCCTTTGACATTTAACCCCTAAATGTCAAGGAGGACGTGTTTTGTCCTAGCTCCCAAAAAGATTATGTACTACAAAAAAGGGCATTTTTCATTTGGTTATTTTTTCAAAAGTGATCATAAGCACATGGTTCATTGTGGAAAGCAAAAATTTATCTCATTAGATGCACTTACACTTTAGGTAACTCAAAGTGTGAGAAGATTCAGAGACACAGTGTTAAGTCCCATGCTACCCTTCTTGCAATTTTCATGAGGTCAGCATGTACTATTGACTTGTACAATAACTGGGCACTTGTCACATCAATATCACCACTAAATTACTGTAGAATTCACTATAGCAAGGCTGGTCGAGGTGACTAGCTTGGCCTTTAACCCTAATGGCCCAAGTATCCGTTCAAAAGCCACTTGAGAACTTGGATAGGGTCATATAGTCAATTTTTATTGGATGTTATTAAAATTGTTACACAAGGTGTAATATGTATCCCCCAAGTGGAAATATATATATTTTTCCATTTGGATGCTCAGTTCAAAAGTTATGCTCCCCAAAAGAATTTGGACAGCTCGGTCAATTTGGGCATCTTTGGAGAATCTTATGCTAAAACTCTCATCAACTTTTGAAATTTGGCAAGTATGTAACTATAAAGACATGGTGTACAATTGTCAAAGAAAAAAAATTGAGGTCTCACATCACTTTCTAAAGGGAGTCAAACTTTGTTAACCCCTAAACATTGAGGAGGACAAAAGGCGTCCTCCGGCTCTGAAAAAAGATTATGTGGTTCAGAAAAAAGTCGTTTTTCATTTGATTTTTTTAGAAGTGACCATAAACACATGATCCATCATGGAAGACAAAAAATTACCTCTTGAGATGTATTCATTTTTGTTTGTAACCCAAATTGTGATACGATTCAGAAACATGGTATTAGCTCCCAAGCTGCCCTTCTTGCAATTTTCATGAGGGCACCATGCACTGTTGACTTTTCCAACTTTTTGAAGCAATAGTACTCGTGCCCATGTGCAAAACACTATAGATTGCTACAGGCAGGGCAATCCACGGTGATCCATCCGTCTTTTAAGGGTTAACTATGTTTGGGCAGTTTCAAGAAAAAATATTTTCCTCCAACTTTAGGGTCTATTATCTTTCAATTTATAAATCCAAAGCTCTTGAATCTTTTTTCAAACATTCCAAATGTTTGTCTCTAACATTTTACCATTCATATTTCAAATAAAAAATGTCCTCAATGCACAAGAAATCATGAAAGAATGACTAATATATTGCCAATTCACTTAAACTCCTTATACTACGGGGCAATTTAGAGTAAGCTAGATTCATAATTTGATCTTGAAACTTTTCATGAGTGTTCCTAATAATATTTAGATATGAGTGGAAAAAAAACTTTAATTCATGCCGACCAAAAATTTGATTGCACAGAGGCTCAAATTCTATTGACCCATTTGGACAGGGACAAAAGAAACTTTTTTGTAAATTTTGAATGCATAATCTTTCAATCCTTGTGGTCAAATGGGCTGATTTTTGTTGCACTCAATACTAAAATATTTTACTATAATTTTGTACGGTTAAAGTTTCAAAAATAGTTCACAAATTAAAATTCACATTAACATATTGAAAAAACACAAATTTTGGCAGTTTCTGGTGAAAACACCCCTTGGACCTTTAGGGGTTAAGGATTAACATGGAAGCACCTGTACCAATAGTATGCATAACGCCATCCAAGTATAATGTGTTAATTCCAAGTACTCTACAAGTCTAGAACTCGGCGTGACTTCTTCCCACTTCTTTCCACAAGTGAGAAGAGAACTTCTCCAATCCTTGATGTTCCATAATTTTCCATGGCAAACCGACTGTTCACGGTGTAGTTGAACAACACAATCTCACTCACATCACTTGGGTTTCATAAGTGATACGAGATCAAATCCGATCGTACATTCTAGTCCTGAAATGAATACTTGGGGTACATTTGAAAAGCCAGACTTCCGCCTTTTATGGATTTTTTGAGTGGGGATTGGGATAGACCATGCCCGCCTATGCAAAACACGGTAATAGGGGGAGGGCTGCAGTAGGCAGGGCAGAGGGGCAGAGGGGGCAGGAGGGGGCAGGGGTGGTCTACAAGGGAGAGATGAGGAGCAGGATATCCTGTTCTCCAGGAGGCCCCAGCTCGCACGCCATCGCCATTGTGTGTGTTCTTGCTGCTGCTGCCGCTGTCGCCATCGCCATCGCCAGCAACGTTGTCGTCGTCGGCACCCACGTACCGCCCCATGCTGTAAATACACTCCCGTGGATCGTCAGCTTCCCGCCGGTATGCGAATTTTTAGTCCTAGACGTCGGATCAATACTTTCTTGTCTGTATTGTGTGCGGCTTGCGGTGGTGTCGCCTTGTATGCTTTCTTCTTGCACCAAAATTTATGCTTTTGGTAACGGACTCCAAGGCAAAGGGCGGTCCTTTATGGCCTTTCTAAAAATAAGTTTACGTTTCCTTGGCGTTTTTTTCTGAGTGAAGTGAAGTTTTGAGATATTTTTGTGTTGAAAGTGTGTCAGTGTTCCTGAAGCTTTGGCTTCGTGAGCAGCTACGTGATTTGACTTATGTAACCTCTCACTTGGTGTTACTTTCAAAAGGGGAGTCTTTGACTTGCGTGTGTATGGTAGATCTCCTGAGATGTGTTTTGCGATCTTGCATTTTTGTTACTTTGAGAAGCCCGGTTTGAGTTTCTGTTGAGCCTTGGATTCTCGTGGCGAAGTGAATGGAACTGCGTGTTTTGACATTTTGCTGCGTCTGTGGTTTCTTTTTCTTTTTGGTGTGACGCTTCGAGTCCTGATTTGCTTAAAAAGGTCGACTTGATCGTTTTTGTTTGAGTACCGTGTTGGTCGTTGTGTTTGAATGATGGAGCTCTATGGATGAAATGCCGCTTTCTTGAGCTTTTGTGTGTTTTCTTGAGTGCCAGATTTGGAGCTTGTATGCTTTTCTAGCTTGTGATGAGTCTCTGCTGTTGATATCGCAGAAATATGTATGTTGGATGAGTAGGTCATGTCGAAAGAGAAGTCTTGTGACCTAACCCACATTGACGGAAGGATTTACTGTTGTGATCTTTCCCGGTCCTGTTATGATTATCTGATGCTTGGTTGATGTCTGCCATTTCTGGTTGCCCTCCTTTGGGCTTCGTCAGTTACGTTTCCTTATTCTCTATAACCCTGTTTATTGATTTTAGGTCTATTGTTTGAAATACAGAAGTAACAGGGTCGTTCACTTTCCTTTTTAATTTGATGATCTCAGTTCGCTGAAGATGCTTTGTGACATAGTTTGAACGTTTGTCAAGTGTGTTACAGTCTATGATTTCGTGGTTTGTGCTCAGGGTATTTTGTCATGTTAAGGAGGTCTGAGAGTACTGGTTTCGTATATCACGTATCTGTCCTTCTGGTTTTAGGCTCATTTTCAAAGGCTGAGCTGCTGTCTTTCGTGTGCAGGTTGAGCAAGTGGCTGGCTGGCTGTCTGTACATTTCTGGGAGCCGTCGAGTGGAGCTGTTCGAACCGATCCCGGTCAAGATGACAACATTAATGCAAACTGCAGCTCTTTCGGTTCTGCACTCGCGTTGCTCGGCATTGATGCACCAAAACTCCGCACCTGCTCTACTGTCATTACGAGGTGGATCTTCGAGATGCAACAAACTGAGCCAGTCAAGCACCCTGAGCCCCGCCTCGTTCGGATTTGGAAACAACTTGGACAAATCTCCCTCCGGCATATGCAACTCCAGCATGTCGTTCAACAACGGCCTTCCAGTGGACCAGCCATTCAGCGAAAACGACGAAGACTACGTGGATTCCACTGTGCTGGAAGCGCTGGAGGTGAAGAGTGGACCGGAGGGGTTTATTATCAAGATGCGAGATGGCAGGTTTTTGAAATGCGAGCACAACCGCCCTGAGACCGGCCACCTCCCGGAATACGGACCTCAGCCAGCGATCGTTCTGCAGATGAACAACGGTAGCAAGTTGCTGCTGCCAATTATTGTTTTGGAGCTTCCATGCACGATGCTTATTGAGGCTGTTCGGAACGTCCCTGCCATTCGACCGACGGTGTATCACGTGATGAAGGACATGATCGAAGTGATGGGGTACCAGCCGAAGATGGTGCGCATCACACGGCGTGTGCATGAAGCGTACTACGCGCGTGTGTACATGAGCAAGGCCGGGGACGACTCCGGGGAGGTGGTGAGCTTGGATCTTCGCCCTTCGGACGCTATTAACCTTGCGGTGCGGTGCAAGGTGCCCATTCAAGTGAACAAGTGGCTGGCGGAGGGCGATGGCGTGCACGTCGTGGCGGAGCCGGCCAAGCTGCCCACCACTCGGAGCTTGCGCGGCACGCTCACCATGACTAATCTTGACAGGCCGGATTCCACCCCTTGTGCAGCAGCGGAGGAGTTTGTGCTGGTTCGCAACATGATGATCGCTGCAGTCGAGGAGCGGTACAGTGACGCAGCCAAGCTGCGTGACGAGCTTCGACAGCTCCGTGATAAGAAGAAACGGTCACGCCAGTTCAAGCAGTTGTGAGTCATCATGCAATGGTTGAAGACGGCGGAGTGTTCTTAGTGTTTGATGCTGACGGTGTTGTATAGGCGATGCACCAGTCTGAGAATTTTCAGAGCGTTTTGTTTATATCTTGTATATAGTGAGAGACCAAATCATGCAGTATGTGTGTGTGTTGTACTTCCTCTACATGGTAGGTTTGAAGTTAAAAGTCTGGTGCACAAGCTGGGCACTTCCTAGGCAGGTAAATATCATGGTATCTAAATAAGAAGGATTTCTAAGAGCTAGTGAGGGTTTTTTTTTTTGTAAAAGGTCAGCTCCTTATCTTAGACTGTTGTGTATATACTGGATGGGCAATAGCAGTAATGTTAGTACTGCTAGTACTACTACAGAGCTCCGCTTTTTGTTGAGCTCCAATCTGTCGAAATCAATGGCATATCACTTTGCTTATGCCTCCGTCATGAATATGAAGTCACGCCTGTTTTCAGGTGGAGTGTCGGGTTCTCCGATCAGGTGCTCTACCAAGCTCAGATTGTGCGCACGCTGATTTCGTTGGTTCTTTGTTACAACCTTTTTCTTGTGACAAGTTTCCTATGCAATCTGATGAATCCATCGGTGCTTATACTTCGAGCTAGGCTCTGCTCTTCGAAGCTTTTGTTTTAGAATACTGCAAAACCATGTGAACAAGAAGCAGATGGTTGGTTCTTGTCTTAGAAATGGGGTCAGTTATGAAGACAGATGATTATTCCTTCGGTGGTGTTGCCGTCTCTTCCGTCTCCTCCGCCTGCTTCTGTCCGTGGAGTCATGCGTTGTAACAGATTGAAGATCCTTGTTACTATGGCATCCCATCAGAGCCAAACACTTCTCCTGTGCCTTGTGGTATGGAATTTGAGCCCATTTGCTGCAGACTTGAGGGAAAATGCGGACCTTGAGGATGTGGTAGACGCGGCTGAGCAAGAGGATCCGGACAACCATGTATACGAAGAAGGTGTGGAAAAGAGGAGTGAAGACGAATAAGAACAAGAGAACGAGAAGGCAAAGTTTGATGAAACGGACGTCATTGTGCTTGGCTCTAACAATTTCACGGCCTTCGTGGCTGTCCATGGCGACATCAGCGAGGACCTTCATGTGGACAGATACTCGACCTTGCTTTTCTTCCTGGACGGCGTGCATGCTTCTTACAACGGCGATGGCTTCAAGTAAACCTAAATTGCTACAAACTCTGTCGATAGTGTGTCATTGTAAGTGGAAATGTCGATACTCCTCTTCTACTGCACCGTGATCATCATTTATAACCCTTTCAGTGGTTTCGTTTTGCTTTAGCGACCTAACAAACCGCTAAACACAGTTAGGGTTTGCCTGACACGGCATCATATCACCACACTGCCTTGTCGCGGGAACACGATTGTGAACCACGTAACTATGAAGATGAGTCGATCTGTGAAAGCTCTCATGTCAGTCTCGGATGTTGGATCTCTTGTGGAGGTTAAGTAGTCCATCGCCGTTGCTTACCCCAAGAAGTTGAAGGTGCGTTTCACACCATCTCTGCGTAAGAAATGAGGGTAAACTTATCAGTTACAGCAATTTGGTAAGGAGGGGATGCGGTCCTGACGTATTGGAATTGAGAGTTGTAGTGAGGCAGCAAGACGACGTCGCATTCTTCATCACCAGCAACGAAGGATTGGCTTCCAGATTAGGGTTTGAGAAAAAGGCCAAACCGGTGTTGGCTCTTGTGAAGAACGCTCGCTTGTCAATTAAGTCCATATCACAGAGCTTCTGATTTTGAGGCCTTGCTTAAGCCCATTATACGAGATCTTTATGGCTTGACCTCCAGCCATGGTAGAAAGGGTTCCTGGGGCGGAGAAGTTATGTGGTGCAGCGTGGGTTTGTCATGAATAGTTAATACCCTTTCAAGTTGTTTCTCACTTGCTTTCCAAATGCTCTTGTTACAATTTAAAGAAGTTTTGAATTTGTACTTGTGAAAGAAGGTGATATTCTCAACCATGAATTGGACTTTTATTTATTTATTTTTTGACTCTTGAGTCCCGCTCTCAACAATGTCCGAAGTGGCATGAACTTCTTTGAAACTCATTGTGCGTATGCTCTTAGAGTTATGTCTTTTGAACATGGTATGAGTGACACAAGCTACTATACTATGAGAGGCTCTATTCTTGTAGTAACGCATTGCATCAAATTTTGAACAAGATACCTACTCAAACTTCCTCATTGAGAGCTTTTCTTAATAAAAAGCTCGGAGGCTTTTTCGTTAATTTGGGAAAAACAGGTGTTCCATTTTGTACTCTACCTCAAACCCAAAAAGTAACTTTAAACCAGATTCGAAGGTATCATATTCAGTCTGAGCCACTAAGAAAATAAATGCTGAGCTCATTTTGAGGTCAAACTTCTTGAAAGTCCCAAAATGTACCATTTTTCCCAATATGGTGTTACTCCTCTCCTGAGGTCCAGATCCAACAAAGAGCTTGGAAAACACTGCATAATTTTGTGTCTGCAAACAAGCTGCCGCTGGTGATCTCCTACAGCAGAGAAACAGCCTCGCTCTTTGTTGAACAAGTACGAAGGTTTGTTTGCTAAGAAAATTAGAGTCCCCTTTTGGTAAGTATCGTTTTTTTTTTTCCTTTTTCAAATTGTTGTCATTGTAGAAGGTATAATGTGGTGTTTGTGAAACATGGTCTCCATTTTTTTAAACTAGTTTTTCAGACTCTTTTTCATGGAATAGTCAAATAATTGCAGATTTTCTGTTTTGTTCTTGTGAAGCCGTTTGGGAAGCCTTGATTCACTCTGGAGCACCAATTTGGAAAATAGATGATTTTAAACTCATGGTACTCACAATAAAAAGTATAAGCATATAGTGTGATTACTCCTTGTTGAAGTACCTTGGCCGGGTAATCGTACTATGCAACAACTTGATGTAAACTTGCTAGAGTCTGCACATAAGGTAAATAGTGGAAACCTATGTGTGTGAAAAGTTATTGAGTCAACACTTAATTCAAAAGTGTCTTTGAAAAAAAGAGCTTGCAGATTGGTGTAACAAAAGAGTATCCAAAAATATCTTTATATTGTGGTCATCGCATTTCAAGTTTGTTTCAACAAAGCTCACTCCAAAGTTATCAAAATGATCAAGCTTTATCAGAAAACTGATATTTGAACTAGATGTAATATCAACTTTGATATCTGCAACCCTTATTCATAAGACGATTCCAAAACAGTCCTCCATGTTACACTTTTTAGTGATGTTTAAACAGAGAGACTTGGAAAGACCCTTTAAATGTTTATTTTAGTGGTAGGTTTTGTTTTACAGGTCCTCTGCTTTGTCAGGGATAATGAGTACTGGGGTATGCTCAACCCCTTTTTGTGGAAGTTTCTTGGGCTTTTAGAGGGTAGGTATGAGTGCCTCACCAATTTATTTGCTCTAGTTTCCAAAGTTAGGATATTTTTTTGCAAAATTTTGCTAGCCTTACCTCATTTTGGCACTGGGTACCTCAACACTATAAACATTGGGTGAAAAATGGATGAAATAGCCAAAGGTCTCTTCAAGAAACACCAGGTTTGCCAAATTATGGATGAAACCTATCAATATTAGTATTTTATGGATGAGCATGCAAACAATGGATGATTATGTATAATTTCCTTTACCTCCACACATTCTTGGGTGCATGTTTCTCAACCAAAGCAAAAACAAAAAAAACAAAAAAATTATGCTTAAGGTCAATTTTTTGTGTTAGAAAACTAACAAAAAACGTGGCAATAGTTTTAAATGTGGTGTCCAATTCAAATGAGGTTTAGTGGCATGTTATGACCAACCATTCTCAAGACTACTTTTTTTGGTGCCTAGGAAGGTGGAGTGACCTATTGGAACCTAGAAATACAAATTAAAGTGGCATATAATCTACTTTAATTTATTACTTGTGTGATTTTGTGAAACCATTTATGACTTTTTATGTTGAAAAAAATGTTAGTGATTTTAACCCTTGAAGGGCCCTTGGGCTCTAGAGATACGATACCAAATACGGTTGCAATCAATATTTAGAAGTTTGAATTAGTTGGAATTTAAGTGTTACAATCATACATATTGAAGGGTTGTACAATGGTGGGTGCATAATTTTTTTTGGAAAGCCCTCAGAGCAGCTCAAATACGGCTGTATATACGACTGTACATATGGCCAGAAATGGCCGATGGGCCGTTCAAGGGTTAAGAGTTCTATAAAGGAATAATCATCTTAAAATGTTCATTAGCAACTCATTGAACAATTCAAAGTCGCTCCTTGAGGTTTTTTTTGCTTTTGCTTTGAGGTCTCTTTTAGACGAGTGGCAATTTGAGCACAACCTACTTTATAAGTACTACATGTGTTTAAAAGAATAACGGCATTCCAAAAATTGCCAAGTACAATTTTTTGAATTTCCAAATTATGAGATTTAGACCAAGGATTTTACCAAGCTTTCTGCCAAAAAACTACATGGGACACATGTTGTATAAACTCTTGTGTTTGGAATAGAAAAGCTTATCCAATCATTTATAAGCATGAGTTGTATAGTACCCAAATGAAAGAGCAGATAACACCCTTTTGTGGCATCCATAGAAGTATGTATAACAAAGAATATAACTAAGGTTTCATTCTCACATTTTTAATATGCAACCCTCATGCAAATTTGATCAAGCATATCAAATTTCAGTTATTGAAACCCAAAATCTTATTTTTGGTAAATAGTTTTGTGTCAAAATCATGGTTTTACAAGAAAGTTGATTAATAAATAGTGGTAACACTATACTCACTAAAATGGGAGATTGGGCACCTCTCAAAATAACCATGTTGATCTTGACTTGAATTGGCAATTTCCTTTAAAAGTAGTGTTTTTAGTTGAATTGACATAAAACCTTCTAATTTTAGGTCAATTTTGAAAGGTTTTATTGTAATTTAGCTCAAGTTGAGCTAAATTACAATAAAACCCTTTTGTCAAGTTTCTTTTCAACACCTCTCAATTTAGTGGAAATCTCCCATTTTAATGAATATGGTGTTTGGTGATGAATTTTTGAGATTTGATTGCATGGATATGTAGGAGACATCCATACGCACATTTTCCTTTCAAACAAAAATTTCCAAAAAAACTCAAAATTCCCTCTATAGAGATTTTAATGTTAGGTTGATCATGACCGAATTTAGTAAAATACATATTTTTTCATGGAAATTAATTTTTGACAAAAAAAAACATATCATCATGTTTAACCCCTAAAGGCCCAAAGAGCCCACTTTGGACTTTATGAGAACTCAGGTAGGCTCTGTTGATTTCATATTTTGGAATTTTTTCATGAAATTTTTAGGATGGATGCTACTCATCATAATCTACATGTGAAGCTTTATTTTCATGTCATTCTGATAAGTAATGCAAAAGTTATAAGGTTTTTTCAATTTCAATGTCAAACCAGGCAGCAAAAAATATATTCTAATTTTTTATTTTTATTTTTTATAGAATTTTATAGATTGATACCTACTCAAAAAAAGTTAAATCACTCAATTCCAAATAATGAGGTAAGAGTTAAAAGGAGTTTTATTTTGCGGGCAATGAAGGTAGGAAGAGGGTAGAAAAAACATATAAAGTTATCGTTTACTCTCAATTTTGAAAATTTTCAAATGAAAATGAAAAACAAAGTTACTAATTTTTTGTTAGAGCATTCTCACCATTGGGATTAACAATTTTCAAATTCTTCCAAAACTTATTAGCATATTAGTTATATCTTTCATTCATCAATACCTTTCACTTTAAATTTTTTGTAAATATGAATCCAACTTTATTTTTGGTTAAATTTTTTTATATATGCTTTCAACCCATTTTCCAACATATTGCAAAAATTGCACAAGAAATACAACATACTTGTTTTTCTTTAAAAAGTTTGAAAAACAAAACTTCACCTTCTGGAAGGACTAGAAAAGCCTACATTTTAAAATTTAGGCATATTGATCTTGCAATTGGTGGGGATATTCATTTTGAAATTTTGGGACAATGTACTTGTGCAAGTTAACCAAAGGATTCTACGGTTGGATTTGTTAAGAAGTAAATTTCAATGAAGATTTTGACCCTGATTTGGGGACTAATATTTTAAAGCAGTTTTGGGCCTCTAAACAGGAAAGAATTTTAGGGGTTAAAGGTACAAACTCAATCACAATACATGAGTCAAATAAGACATTGCTTGTATTCATACCTGGCTGTTTATATAATTTTTTGAAAAATCGAGCAGTATTGAGTCTGTCAATTTTCAGAGTTCAACCGGGTACCTTTTATTTCCTTCTCCATCGGCTTACACTGTACTCATTTTTGCCTGTCCTCCTCGAAAGTTGCCCAGCATTTGAGCATGTCACACGGAAGCATGAGTGACACTTTTGTTTTGTTCAAGAATCCAAACAACAACTTCAGGAAGTCTTCGAGCATCACAATGGCCACGTAAGTCATTCATTATTGACTCGGAGTGTCGTAAGGCACCAAACGAGACCTCCAATCAAAACCGAAACCAGGGCCAAACTGAGGTAAGGTGATATCAGGACGGTGATATCAGGACGGTGATATCAGGACGCGCACTAAGGTAGTCTGCTCAAAATCCAGCACTTTAAGGGCTGGTCTGCTTTTTCATGGGTTTTCCAAGACAGGAAGGTTTTTTTTGTTAATTTTCAGACAAAGAAAAATAGACGTTGATTGTAACACAGCTTTTTTTCATTTTTTTTTTGAAGCATTACGAAATTGTTGATGAACTTTCAATGTTTTTTATGATAGGCACTTATTTGTGACTTGTTAGCTTCTTGAAATTTGTTCACTTGCAATTTGTAAAGAGATGAGGTGAAAGTGTGAAACCAAGGAATATGATTGGCTCTTGGAATAGAATTCACATTTTCTTCTAACTACTCAATGACTAAAAAGTTTCATTAACCCCTAAAGGACCACGCCCTTTTTTCTCCCAAAATCACTAAAAACTGTCACTTCTAGGAGGTTTAGTAAAAAGGGATTTTATGTTTTGTTTTTGGGAAATCCAATTGTAGGATGTTGCCCTAGACTAGAAGAGGTACTTGTGGGAAACAAATCAGCTCATTCCATATGGAGAGGAGCAAGGAATTTACATCTAAAGTGATAAAAAAGTTTTTTTCCATGCTGCCCAAAAATTTCAAAAGCCTTTGACCACTCTTATAACAAAAAATTGCTCTACCCAAAGTTGTGCTTTTTTTTTTTCCATGTAGGAGATCAAGTGAGGTATGTGTGGGAGAATTTTCAAATCAATTGGAACTATACAACACATGGGAAATATTAGTAAGTAAAAAGAAGTAGAGAATAAGTCAAATCACTAAATTGTTAAGAATTTAATTATTGAAATGAAAAATGCAAATCCCAACGGTTGTATTATTATGATAAACAATTTGCTTCCTTTGGTTTAAGTTTTTTTTTCCAAAGTATTGAAAAGTGTGGAAAACAAAGGATTTCAAAGTTTATTTTAGAGTGGAGAATCCATAATTGCCCGCAAACAAAAACTCCTCATAACTTTCATGTCATTGATTGAAACTGAATGATTCAAAGCTTCCTACATATAAATAAATCTGAATAACCAATTTCAAATTTTGATTTTGAAAAAATGTAATTTTTAAACATAATTTTGGGCTGCCCAAGTGGGCAATCCTCCCCAATATTTCATAAATTCTTGCATAACTTCTTCATCAAATGTTGGAATGAAGAAAAAATTAGATGCCCACAAAGATTTTTGAATTCCCCACCTTCAATAAAAGTTTCAAAAAATCACACAAATTAGTTTAGCCATAGGTACATGCCCGAAGTCCAACTTGTCCCTCAAAGGGACAATGATCCTTTAGGAGTTAAAGAACCACTTCATATCCATTCTTGAACTAATTCTAGGGACAATGTACAAGAGAGGGTCACAATTTTTTCAAACTACCTCAGAAGCAATCTAGAGTTTGAGTTCTTTTTTGAGTAAATGCAAGGCCCGCCTCCAACTTTTCCCAAATTGTCTCGATCCCTATAAGTGAACTACAGGGTGACAAAGCTCCATTTCTTATCCACTAACAAGCAAAATAGTATGTACTTGCACCTTTTCACCTAGTTCAGTTGAGATGAATCAATTGAGGATCTCTAAATCCAAACATGAATTTAAAATTGTCAGGTTCAATTTACTGCAGTGGCTTTGTAGATTCCAGAGTTGTCCCCAGTAGTTTTTTTTTTGAGATTTTTCACCTCCATGTCCAATTGAAGGAAAAGAATAGGACTTGGGAAAGATTCCGGCAAACTTTGCGACTTTGCGTGTACGAAAAAAACTATCTGTACGAAAAAAACATTGCTTTTAGTGGACGGCTGTCATCAGATATGGTGCAAGTACAGAGTGCAGAGTGCTGGGTAATCCGCCACGGAGGCCATACATAGACCTACAAATATTATTGAACTACAACATATGGTATCGTCAAAGTCCAAAGCTATCCTCCGACAGTACCGGGAGCTATGTGAGGGCAAAATGCAACTCGATGCCTCGAGGTCGACACAGCATGCTTGGACCAGATCGAGTTTGCCAATAAAACCCGGTGAGCTTGTCTTCCCATTTTCACGTCGTTGCGGACCTGCAGACTCGTTTCATCTCTACACAGCTTGGCTCTTCTGCTGACCCCCGTGATTCTCACTCACATCTCCAGTACTGCTAGTGCACGTCAGTTCCAGGTCTCGTGTGCTCAATATTGGTGGCGAGGATGGTTTCAGATGCGACGCTGGGACTTCCGGGGTTGTGGACGTGCATTCCGTGACTTCGCAGCCCGAAGTACTCGGGGGGTTTTGTCGGACGGAGGGCTTCGGGAGCTTCTCGTTTGCTGGGACATTCTTGCAGGATGAGTGCGACGGGACCCATGGAGTCGCCGCCCCAGGGAGAGGTGAGAAGCACTGCCAGCAACCATGACAAACGCCATATTCATTAAATTGGGAAAACCAGATTCCCAAAGCTGTACTGCACCTTAAACCTGGAGAGGTTTAAGGAGGTCACCTTAAACCTAGTTAATGAACTTTCTGAAGTTATTTATTCTCGACTTTTTGGGTAATAAAGAGCGTATTTCTGGAAGATGTATATTTCATTTCATTGGAAAACAGTCAAGAAAACAGTCAAGTGCACACTTGACAGAAAAGGGCCAGAATTTCCAAAATGTTCACGGATTCCCAAATTAATGAATATGGCGCTTGTTATTTGTCCTGACATGAGTCTTTCTCTCACTCTTTGTTATGCGTTTTCTCTGTGTAGCGATGAATAACTAGAGTTGAGGCTTTGCCGAACGTGGCAAGTGGTTGTCGTTGGACCTGGAAGTGAGTTGCTGAGTGTGAAGTGGTGACTCCGTTTGTAGGTTATGGAGGCGCCTTCCGCCCTGCCGTCAGCGACACACGCAGGAGGTGGCAGCGGATCGGGTGGTGGTGCAGGAGGTTTTGAATGTTCATTGGAGCTTGGCGAGCAAGTGGAAAATATACGGCGTTCTTTCGATTGCCTCGTCTCTTATATCCATAAAGACGAACCTGCATGGGGTGTTGCAGCTATTGAGACATTGAGAACGGATCCACTTGTTGACGTCCAGACATTAGGATTGTGGAATGGGCGATTTGAATTCTGGAAGGGAGCAACTGCTTTGCATGTGGCAGTAATGGCGGGGGATGTCAAAATGGTTCAAAAGATCTTGGAACCGGGTTTTGTACTACACATTGATGGGCGCCTGGGTTTAGAAGAATACGAATATACCGCTCTGCACTTGGCCGCTGCGGGTGGAAACGTCGATATTGTGGACGTCCTTGTGCGAAACGGTGCCAATTCGATGCTTGTAGATGGTTTGGAGGGAAGCATCCTTCATGCCGCAGTAAAGGGTAAAAATGCGCAAATGGTGGAATGGATATTGGGTCGGTATTCTTCACTTCTCAATGCCCGAGATATTAGAAGGAGAACTCCCCTTCATTGGGCTGCACTTAGAGGTGCCCAAAAAAGAATTGTTGGTATTGTGAAGAGTCTTTGTCAATGCCAAGACATTGATGTGAAAGCGTTGGATAAGGATGGATGCTCTGCCTTCTATTATGCAGTGATGTTTGGGTACGTTGAAGTGGTGATACAAATGTTGGAATGTGTCAAGGACAAAATTCGACTCAATGAAGCATGTCGTAAACGGAAGGGACCACCAATTCAAATTGCCTATGAAAAAGGATACAAAGATATTGAAATTGCTCTTATGGAATGTGAATCTGTCAAAGGTTATGTGGAAACACTTTTTAGAGATCGTCAAGTGTACGTGGATTCTGCCAACGCCATTCTGGTGGGCGCAGCTCTCATTGCCAGTGTCACCTTTTCTTCATGGCTGCAACCACCCTTGAACTATACATCCTCTTTTGGAGGTGCGGATCCAAATGCCATGTTGTCACCATCATCTACAAGCATAAACTATGCGGATGTGGAGCATAATGTGGGATTGCGGGTATTTTGGATCTTCAATGCATTTTCCTTCTATTTTGCCATGGCAACTGTCGTATGTGGTGCTGCGACAGTCATTCCTAGGACTGGCTTGTTTATCAAGGATGCTGTGGAGAAACTGGCAATAAGTTTACTATGGACAACTATCTTATTGGCATTTTCAGTGGTATTTGTGATAGTAGCATTTGCAATAGCAGGAAGTATTGTAGTGACACCGCTTCTAAAGTACCAGTGGTACATGATAGGTCCAACAATGGTTGGAGGATTGGTGTGTATTATTAGTTTGGGGTACTTGTTCAAAGTTGTGATAGAAAATACCAAAGTCTACAGAAGACTGCAAGCCCGCTTTTTGAAAAGATAATATATCACTATTTGGTAAGAAATGGACTATTTTGGTTAAACCCTACAATGCCTAGGAGTATGTATTTTCATTTGGATGATTGGGTGATTGCAAGAAACACTTGTACTACATTTTGTCCCCTCCCCCTTGGGTGGGAAGTAATAGACTTGCATCTTTTGCATAACAAGTTCTTTTGACTTGAAATTTCAAAGTAAAACACCATGTTAGGTAAATTGGGAAAAAGAGTACTTTTTGGGACTTTTGAAGGTTTTAGGTGATCACCTAAAACCAAGCTTAGTTTTTTTTTTTTCAATACAAGTGTTGTGACTTGAGAGGAGGAATTTGCAAGGGAAAAAATCCTAGTGGCTCAAACTATATCTGACACCTTCAAATCTGATTTAAGGTGACTTCTCTGGATCTAGGTGACGTACAAATTGGGACCCCCCATTTTCCCAATTTACCTAATATGGTATTGTAAGGTGAACATCAAAGTTAATAACGTCTAGTAAATTTTGGTGTTTTTTTAAATTAATTTTCTATTTATAAGGGGGCCCCAATTGCATGTCTACTTTTGCGATTTTTGGGGGTTTTTAGTACTACCTTGGGTCCAAAAAAGCAAATTTGCTGCCACAAATTAGGGTAGTGGTTTAGGAAGCATCATTGCACAAACTTGTATACTAGTTTTACGAAACTCAAAAATCTCTACCATGCACATTGTCTCAAAGTGGGCATCCTTTCTCCCTCCATTGGTGAAAAACAAAAACCTTCCTCTAACAAGTATTTGCATTAGTTCAAGCTAATGAGTGCAATTAGAAATGGCCATCTTTTGTTTTATTTTTTTGATTTTTTTTACTATTTTCTAAAAAGCAAAAAGGAAATTGTCTTTTTGTTGGTAATTTCTGTCCCTCTATTTTTATGCATAACTTTTAGAATAAATTTTTTCTAAGTCTGAATTTTCATGAGCATGCTATTTTAAGTGCTTTACAAATTTTCCATATTTTATTTTATTTATTAAAAATTTATTTCAAAAGCTCATAGTACTACCTAGTACTACCAATTTTAAGAGTGTTTGAGACAAAATTGTGAAGAGTTTCTTGCAGCTACCTGATTACAAAGAGCTTGTAAAAGTGGAAATTCTTATTTTTTGACTCATCTTTTAAAAAAGTCGCTTGAGCCATTTTTAACAAAGAATATTGAATGTTCTTTTGGCTGAAGAATTCTAACTTTCTAAATATAATGACTAATCTATGGATTACTTTAAGAGAGTACTTGTAATTTATTATTTCTTAGTTTTGAATGTAGTCACAAGTGGATTTTTTTGAATTTGAGTCCAACTAAAGAGATGAAGCATTTAAAAGTGTATTTTTACTCTAATACGAAAATTTGAAAATCTTCGAAAATGGAATGTTGTATTGCAATTTGTAAAGTGTGTAATGAGAGAGGCTTACAATTACATGCATTTGAAATGCGTTTGCATGTCAATTACAATCGTGTGTGTTTACTTCAATGTCATATTCTCAACGCAAAGAAGTATGAAGTTCCCTTAGGGTGATTGCAAGAAACACTCCATAATTTTGTCTCAAACACCTTTAAAACTAGTAATACTATGTAGTACTATGAGCTTTTGAAATAATAAATTTTTAAATAAAATAAAATATGGACAATTTGTAAAGCACTTAAAATAGCATACTCGTGAAAATTCAAACCTAGAAAATTTTTATTCTAAAAGTTATGCACAAAACAAAATCACCAACAAAAAGCCAATTTCTTTCTTGCTTTTTAGAAAATAGTAAATAATTCTAAAAAATAAAATAAAAACTAGCCACTTGAGAACCCATTAAACACATTCACATGGTACAATTGCTTTGCTGAGGAATTTCTTTGTATTTTCCCAATGAAGATAGGATGCCCACTTTGAGACAATGTAGATGCCATGGAATTTATAATTTTGGAAAACCCTTCTATGGATGCATGTAAGCATGTTCTAGAAACAACATCCCTGATTTATAGCCCTAGAAAGGCTTTTTTGGACCCAAAATAGTACTAAAACCCCCGTAATGGCCAAGGTAGACACCTATTTGTGGGTTGTTAAAAAATAGTAAAATATTTTAAAAAAATCTGCAAAAATTATGGATGGTCTATAACTATGACATGTACCTTTGTCTGAAATCTCAGCTCAAAAGAACTTGTTGCGCAAAAGTTACAAGCCAAAATACACCTGCAGGAGGTGAAGGGGACAAGAAATAGGATTGGTGTTTCTTGCAATCACCCCTTACCTATTTTGGAAAGTCAAGATTGGAGTGATGAAAATTGAGAAGATAATTTTCACCCCTCCAATTGAAAGAAGTTATTAGGGGGCTTCAAATATGAAATCTAGCCCTTGAACTTCTAACCTCATAGGATCTCCGGCACCATTGAATTGTTTTTGTTCCCTCACAAGCCCAAAGTCTGAGACACTCGTGAGTTTGCGGAAATTTCTACAAGAGAAGTTTAGGGAAATTTCTACAAGAGAAGTTCAGGGGTTTGAGGATGCACGTGAATGAGCCGCGAAAAGCCACGAAGATGAGTTTTTGAAGTTCACACCTCACGTGAATCACGTTAGGAGTGAAGTTCAGAGGTGAGTCACGGCTAGGTTCACGAGTGAATTCACGGAGGTGAATCGTGACGTGAGTCACGGTGAGGTTCACAAGTGAATTCACGGAGGTGAATCGTAACGTGAGTCATGACTAGGTTCATGAGTGAATCACGGAGGTGAATTGTAACGTGAGTCACCTCAAAACGTTAATGTTTGAAGCCCCTATTGAATCCCTCACACAATCCAAATATTCTCCAATAATGTAAATGCGCACATTTTTCTTCAACAACCCGACGTGATTCTTACAATAGCCATATGATTAAAAGTTGAATGTTTTGACAATCACCAAAGTGTATTCTCTTTACCGAATAGAGATTAACAAGCTCAACTCCTCCTCTCAAGTTTACACGCTTCACCAAAGACACCCCATGGGAGGTGAAAGGGCACCAAAAGTACCAAGAGTGTGCATGTTGGACCCCTTCACCTCCTCCACCGGCACCAGCAATGGGCCATTTCATCCCCACAAATCGTCTCTTGTGCTCCGCCCGTGCAGCTTTTCTTCCCGTCCCCCTTCAAGCGGATCGCTCTTCTCGGCCGCCGTTTCTGAGACCCGAACGCCCACATCATCAAGCACTTCCATTCTCTCGACGCATGAGCTGAAAATTGCTGCAAATAAGGCTCTCTACTAAAAACGCATACCGTTGTGCTCACTTTCTGTTTGGCGCCTTGCTGGTTGTTGTTGTCAAACTTGTTGAAAAGCACTTTGCTCACTTCTCACGTGCGCATGATCCATTGCAAGTATCTGCACCCTGAACAATAGGAAAACGCGTGGTTGTGAACACGTCCTTTCTAGTGATTCTGAGTTGCGGAGCACCCTGCTGGATCATCTTAGAATGCCGCAATTGCTGTATGCACATCCTTGGAAGTGACTGCGCTCTACGCATGTCTTGTGTTCTTTGAGTCTTACAACTTTCAAACCCACTGTTTCGTCTCTCGTCTTTCGCAGGGAAAAAAGACATGGCCATATTCATCCTCCAACTCCAAGGTGAAAGGATCTAGGGTTGCAGTGGCAGGTGGTGCCAATGTCGTCCTCCAACAGCAGAAGTTAGTAAAGTTATCATGATACCCAAATGCTATGTTGCCAGCGTGTTGCCCAAGCCGGTGTTGTGGCAAGTGCTCATTGCTCAAGGCCATTATCTCTAGTAGTGAAAATCACTTAGTAACAACTGGAACTTTAGTGATAGGCATTGATCATAACATAAACTACGTAATACCTATACGGACTAGTGTAGGCATTTCCATTGTGCGTTTGCTATTTTAAAACATTTTTGACATTTTTTTAAGATGACTTGAATGTTTTAGATTATAAAAACCATCTCAACCTCCTATTATGACATTATTGTTTCAACCAAAACCCAATTTTTTTCATGGTTGTCACATTGGACCGTCCATCCGTCCACTTGCCAGTACGCCCAAAGTGTTTGATTGAGCTCATGGTTTGTTTGATGTAATCAACTCATAGTTGACTTCAAAAATGATAATAAATGACAAATAAAACTTACTTTGTACATGTTGGTGATACTTATTGTTGCCAACATGAAATCAAAACGTGGATTTACAGCCATATCAACTATCAAGTACTAAAAATGAAAAATAATAATTTGATTCTTCCCAATTTAGGTCAAAAACCCTAAAAATGCCCTAAAAACACAAGAGGATGGACTTGTCCATACATGCTATCCGATTTGTGCATCCACCTAAACTGTCCAATAGCCAAATCTTGCCCAAAGTAACAATCTTGATTTTTTTTAATAACTTCTAAACAATATCTCCTATATTGTGATCCTAAATCCTTTGAAATTTGTGAAAAATCCTAACATTCTTATATGATATTTAGAAAAAAACTCAACTTTTTTAGCACTTAAGCCTTTTAAGGTGCAAATTTATTATTTTGAAATTTGAAAATCCACTATTTAACATTCATTTCCAAAAAAATGGTTAGTTTTATTAGTGCTGACTAATGCCATATTTGTTAAATTGGGAAAACACGGTTCCCAAATTGAACTTCACCTTAAACCCAAAAAGTTACCTTAAATCAGATTTGAAGGTATCAGATTCAATCTAAGTCACTAAGTTTTTTTCCCTTGCAAATTCCTCCTCTCAAGTGAGGGCACGTGTACCAAAAAAAACATTGCTTAAACCTAGAGCTCGATTTAAGGTTATCACCTTAAACCTTTTGAAGTCCCAAATTTAAACAAAGTTCCCAAATTAACAAATATGGCATTTGACTGGAGATTGCACTATTAAAAACTTGATGAAACCTTGTGGAGTGATGTACAATTGAAACTTATTCAAGGGGTTACAAATGTTGTTGAAAATTGAGTGACTTTAGATGCAATTTTAGACAATTTTACATACAAAGGTCATTCTCTAGTTGCTTATGGCTAACCACCACAAGGCACTTGGGATTTAAGACATCATAGTATAAACCAAAATTTTGAACTTTCTCTTAAAACAAAACCTAGCAAATTTCACAAATAGTTAGTATGTCTTGAATATAATCCTCCAATGTAATATGTAAGTAAAACCAAAGAAAAGAAAATTTGGGACAATGCACATTTTTGCTCTCCAATTTGTAATAAAGGAAACCCCGTCCTCCTACCTTTAGCAATATTACTTCCCTAAGCAATGTTGGAAGACTAACAATAGTGTGACAAAGCTACTGCTGATAGATCAGTGAACACTCAAAGTTCCTTGCAAATCTATGGGACATATTCAAAGTTCAAACACTCAATTCTAATTTTGATTTTTGATTTTCTATGCATTAGAAATCAACCACAATAAACACACCAATAGTGTACTTTTGTAATTCCACTTTGAATTCCTCAAAATGTTGAAGCAAGCAACATTTATGGTCCTTTCAAGGCAGCATCTAAACCTCACTTCATTTGTAGCCATCTAAGTAAGAGCATCATCAACTTGTACATCTAGTTAGGAATGGGGAAGTGGCCAATGTCATATTTGTTAATTTGGGCCACTGGGGTGTCCCACTTTGTATGTCACCTTAAACCCAAGAATTTACCTTAAATCGGATTCAAAGGTATCGGATTCAACCTGAGCCAATAAGAATTTTTCCCTAGCAAATTCCTCCTTTTAGGTGAGGACACGTGTACATAAAAAAATGCTAAGCTTGGTTTTAGGTGATCACCTAAAACCTTCACCTCAAAATTTGAAAGTCCCAAAATGTACCTTTTGTCCCAATTTAACGAATATGACGTTGGCCGCTCTTACGTCGCTCCCCGTCTCATAAGTTTGCTGTCATGTTTGTTGGACAAATCTTCACAATCCCGTTGCAACTCCTTTTGTAGATTCAAGGACATGAAAGAGTCACTTGCAAACACTTGCAAGTTGTTGCAAAGAAGTTCCAAGTTATAATTGCAAACAACGTGTCAATCTAGCAAACATTAGAGTGAAAATCCCAAGACATAAAAAAACAAACAAATTTGTTATACAAGAAGGTTGTTTTGACAACGCCTTTTTTTAGTTATGCGTTGCTGTGGTTGTGCTAAAAACCTAAAATAACTCAATTTTCCCACACAATTGACCCCATCAACTAAAATGAAGTTACAGTCCCATTCTCTATCTTATCTTGGGTTGATGATGCTCTAACCATCGTTTGGCGACATTTTGAGCTTCATAGGCTAATGTATGTCGTTTCCCTTGTTCACTCGGGCTTCTTGTGTGCAGGCACCAGACATTGCTTGTATTCGTACCCTATTTATATAATTTTTTTAAAAATCGAGCAGTATTGAGTCTGTCAATTTTCAGAGTTCAACCGGGTACCTTTTATTTCCTTCTCCATCGGCTTACACTATACTCATTTTTGCCTGTCCTCCTCGAACGTTGCCCAGCACTTGAGCATGTCACACGGAAGCATGAGTGACACTTTTGTTTTGTTTAAGGGTCCAAACGACAAGTTCAGGAAGTCTTCGAGTATCACAATGGCCATCTTCATTGATTCATAATTGAGTCGGGTTGTCATAAGGCACCAAACGAGATCTCCAATCAACACCGAAACCAGGGCCAATCTGAGGTAAGGTGGTATCACGACGCGCACTAAGGTAATCTGCTCAAAAAGCGACACTCATTAGAGAAAATATGAACTCTCCACAAGGCTCTTAAGAGGTGACACTCTTAACATTTATTGAGCCTAGGCCAAGTACATTAAAAGCGTGTGTGAAGTGTCTCTACCTTGTATGATTTTTCTATTGTACATCACAAAAACTATGAGTAGAAAATGGTATTCTAGTACTATGTCACAATTTCTTAGTTATTCTCTTACTATTGTACACAATCATAACTAGAACCCCATATTCGATCAATATGGAGTTGTCAATTATATATGGAGTGTATTTGGACCAACACAAAGTCCAGATACACTCCATATATAACTGACAACTCCACATTGATGGAATATGGGGTTCTAATGTTACCCTCACAAGTACTAGGTTAAAGATTTTAATATAAAGAAAAAGGACCATGGTAATATGTTCATGTAATTGTGACGCCCAATGAAAATTGGACATGCCAATGTGAGCCATGATTGTAGTCAAAGGCATATTAGGGTATAAGGAATTTTTATTACTCCAAAGTACAAATAGAAACAATTAATGAGACCCCTTGAGAGGGGTTCTTAGGAGCCTTTTGGAGAGCTCATATTTTTTCTAATGTTAAGGGCTGGTTTGCTTTTTCATGGGTTTTTCAAGACAAGAAGATTTTTTCTAATTTTCTGACAAAGAGAAATAGACATTAAATGTAACACAGTTTTTTTCATATTTTTTGAAGCAATATTGAGTTGTTGATGAATTATCAATTTTTTTTATAATAGGCACTTATTTGTGACTTGTTAGTCTCCCAAAATTTGTTCACTTGTAACTTATAAAGAGATGAGGTAAAAGTGTAAAACCAAGGAGTATGATTGGCTCTTGCAATACAATACACATTTTCTTTTATCTACTCAATGACTAAAAAGGTTCATTAAAGAACCACTTCATATCCATTCTTGAGCTAATTATAGGGACAATGGAGAAGAGAGGGCTGCAATTTGAGCAGACTACTTGAGTTTTTTTTAGTAAATGCAAGTAGCGTAAATTTTCTTGGTGAATAGTCGCCTAAATCTTACCTTGAAACCGGCCTGGCGACTTGAACACTAAAAAAAATCTCTGCAAAAATGGATGAATTTGCTAAAACCCTCCTTAAATTTCAGCAAATTCGCTAGATTTTGGATGAAAGTTACTAAAATTAGTAGATTTTATAGATGAACAAGTAGACGTTGATGATTCTATCCAATTCTATCCAATTCTATCCAATTTTTCCCTACCTGCTCGCGTGGTGGGTGGGGTGCGTGTCGCTCTACCAACAAAACAAAACAAAAAAAACGCTGAATGCAAGGGCTGCCTCCAACTTTTCCCAAATTGTCTTGTTCCCTATAAGTGGACTACAGGGTGACAAAGCTCCATTTCTTATCCACTAACAAGCAAAATAGTATGTACTTCCCCTATTTTGTAGTTGCAACTTTTCACCAAATTCGATTGAGATGAACTAAATGAGGGTCTCTAATTCCAAACATGAATTTAAAATTGTCGGGTTCAATTTACTGCGGTGGCTTTTTAGATTCCAGAGTTGTTTCAAGTAGTTTTGTTTTGAGATTTTTCCCCGCCATGTCCACTTGAAGGAAACTGAGAATGGGATTTGGGAAAGATTCCGGCAACCTTTGCGTGTACAAATTCGAAAGAAACATTGCTTTAAGTGGGCGGCTGTCATCATGCACTCTGCAAGTGCAGAGTGCAGAGTGCTGGGTAATCTGCCACGGAGGCCATACATAGACCTACAAATATTATTGAACCACAACGTATGGTATGGTCAAAGTCCAAAGCTAAGTTATCCTCCAACTGTGGTGGGAGCTATGTGAGGGCAGAGTGCAATGCGATGCCTCGGCAGTCAGCACAGCATGCTCAGCTTAGGACCAGATCGAGTTCACCTATAAATCCAGTGAGCTTGTCTTCCCATCTTCACGTCGTCGTTGCAGACCTGCAGACTCGTTTCATCTCCACACAGCTTGGCTCTTCTGCTGACCCCTGTGATTCCCACTCACATCTCCAGTCCTGCTAGAGCACGCCAGTTCTAGATCTCGTGTGCTCAACGTTGGTGGCGAGGGACGGTTTCTGTTGCGAGACTTCGCAGCCTGAAGTACTACAGGGCGGGATTCCAACGAATAATCTGCTTCTATGCTCTTGACTTTTGTGTGTCCGTTGACGTTCCGGTTGTGACGTCCCAGTGAAGTACTTGACGCGGCGCCGGGCTTTGTTTCACCATTTGATCTTCGCGCTCGTCTGGTTTTCAGTGGCTTTTGTTGGAGGGAGGGCTTCGAGAGCTTCTCCTGTGCTCGGATATTCTTGCGGGATGAGTGCGACGGTACCCATGGAGTCGCCGCCCCGGGGAGAGGTGAGTAGCACTACCAGCAACCGTGACTGCTATTTGTCCTGACTTGAGTCTTTCTCTCGCTTTTGTTATGCGTTTCTCTGTGTAGCGATGAATAACTAGAGTTGAGGCTTTGCCGAACATGGCAAGTGGTTGTCGTTGGACCCTGGAAGTGAGTTGCTGAGTGTGAAGTGGTGACTCCGTTTGTAGGTTATGGAGGCGCCTTCCGCCCTGCCGTCAGCGACACACGCAGGAGGTGGCAGCGGATCGGGTGGTGGTGCAGGAGGTTTTGAATGTTCATTGGAGCTTGGCGAGCAAGTGGAAAATATACGGCGTTCTTTCGATTGCCTCGTCTCTTATATCCATAAAGACGAACCTGCATGGGGTGTTGCAGCTATTGAGACATTGAGAACGGATCCACTTGTTGACGTCCAGACATTAGGATTGTGGAATGGGCGATTTGAATTCTGGAAGGGAGCAACTGCTTTGCATGTGGCAGTAATGGCGGGGGATGTCAAAATGGTTCAAAAGATCTTGGAACCGGGTTTTGTACTACACATTGATGGGCGCCTGGGTTTAGAAGAATACGAATATACCGCTCTGCACTTGGCCGCTGCGGGTGGAAACGTCGATATTGTGGACGTCCTTGTGCGAAACGGTGCCAATTCGATGCTTGTAGATGGTTTGGAGGGAAGCATCCTTCATGCCGCAGTAAAGGGTAAAAATGCGCAAATGGTGGAATGGATATTGGGTCGGTATTCTTCACTTCTCAATGCCCGAGATATTAGAAGGAGAACTCCCCTTCATTGGGCTGCACTTAGAGGTGCCCAAAAAAGAATTGTTGGTATTGTGAAGAGTCTTTGTCAATGCCAAGACATTGATGTGAAAGCGTTGGATAGGATTGGATGCTCTGCCTTCTATTGTGCAGTGAAGTGTGGGCACGTTGAAGTGGTGATACAAATGTTGGAATGTGTCAAGGACAAAATTCGACTCAATGAAGCTTGTGATACAGACCTTGGACCGCCAATTCAAATTGCCTTTGAACGTGAATACAAAGATATTGAAATGGTTCTCATGGAATGTGAGTCTGTCAAAGGGTATGTGGAAAAATTATATAGAGACCGTCAAGTGTACGTGGATTCTGCCAACGCCATCCTGGTGGGCGCAGCCCTCATTGCAAGTGTCACCTTTTCTTCATGGTTGCAACCACCCTTGAACTATACATCCTCTTTTGGAGGTTCAGATCTAAATGCCATGTTGTCACCAACATCTACAAGCGTAAACTATGTGGATGTGGAGCATAATGTGGGATTGCGGGTATTTTGGGTCTTCAATGCATTGTCCTATTTTGCCATGGCGACTATCGTATGTGGTGCTGCGACAGTCATTCCTAGGACTGGCTTGTTTATCAAGAATGTTGTGGAGAAACTGGCAACGAGTCTATTGTGGACATCTATCTTATTGACATTTTCAGTGGTATTTGTGATAGTAGCATTTGCAATAGCAGGAAGTATTGTAGTGACGCCGCTTCTAAAGTACCAGTGGTACATGATAGGTCCAACAATGGTTGGAGGATTGGTTTGTATTATTAGTTTGGGACATTTGTTCAAAGTTGTGATAGAAAATACCAAAATCTATAGAGGACTTTCAAATAAAATATTCCTCTATCGTTTAAGAAGGTACTAATTTAGTTGAACTGTACAATGCCCAAGAGTATGTGTTGTTGTTTGGATGATTATACGAAGCTAATAGAAGTGGAAAGTTTTATTATTTCACTCATCTTTTGAGAGAGTTGTTTGAGCCATTTTTACCAAATGATGTTGAATGTTCCTTTGGTTGAAGATTTCTACCTTCCTGCATATAATGACTAATCCATGGATTACTTTAAGAGAGTTCTTGGAGCTTATTTTTTCTTAGTTTTGTTTAGCCACAATAATGTTTTTATTTTTGAATTTGAGTCCGACTAAAGAGTTGAGCTTATAAAGCTAAGTTTTCTAGTCTCGTACAAAAATTTGGTTTTTTTCAAAAATAGAATGTTGTATTGCAAATTGTAAAGTGTGTAATGAGAGAGGCTTGCACGCATTTGAAATGCATTTGCATGTCAATTGCAATAGTGTGCATTCACTTCAATGCCATACTCTCAACTCAAAAATATATGAAGATTTTCTTACCTATTTTAGAAAAACAAGATTAGAATGATGAAAATCAGGAAGATTACTTTCACCCTTCCGCTTGAAAGAAGTTACTGAATCCCTCACACAATCCATATATTCTCCTCTAATGTAAATGCGCACAACATTCTTCAACAACCCCACCTGATTCTTACAATAGCCATATGATGAAAATTTGAAAATTTTGACAATCACCAAAGTCTATTCTTTACCGAATAGAGATGAACAAGCTAAACTCCACCTTCTTCGTCTAAACTCTTCACCAAAGACACCCCATGGGAGGTGAAAGGGCACCAAAAGTACCAAGAGTGTGCATGTTGGACCCCTTCACCTCCTCCACCGGCACCAGCAATGGGCCATTTCATCCCCACAAATCGTCTCTTGTGCTCCGCCCGTGCAGCTTTTCTTCCCGTCCCTCTTCAAGCGGATCGCTCTCCTCGGCCGCCGTTTCTGAGACCCGAACGCCCACATCATCAAGCACTTCCATTCTCTCGACGCATGAGCTGAGAAATGCTGCAAGTAAGGCTCTCTACTAAAAACACTAAACATTGTGCTCACTTTCTGATCGGCGCCTTGCTGGTTGCTGTCGTCAAACCTCCTGAAGAGCACTTTGTCCACTTCCCTCATGCGCATCCATTGCAAGTATCCGCATTCTGAATAGAAAAGCTTGTGGTTGTGAGCTCCTCCGGTCTGGTAATTCTGAGTACAGTCGTCCGGTAAGTGAATGTTGCGGAACATCCTACTGGATCATCTTAGAATGCTGCTAGTAAGCAAATCCTCGGAAGTGATTGTGCTGTAAGCATGTCTCATTTTGTTTCAGCCTTACGACTTTCAAATCATTGCTCTCGTCTCTGTGTAGGCAAGGCAAATGAACATGGCCATTTTTGCACCCCAAGGTGAAAGGATTTAGAGTTGCAGTGGGAGCACTTGTCGAACATTGGGCAACGTGATGCGAAACAGGGCATGCGAATCCGGCCATGAGTACACACCCTTTCCTTATGCATCCCATAACGGTTTTGGGTTTAACCGCTTGTTGTTGCTGTTGGAGGATTAAGCGATGGCATAAGTCACAAAATCCATTGCTTGCTTGTTTGAAAGGAATGATGACAGCACTGTGGCCATGGCAGCGTTCCGAGCAGGCGATAGTGTTGGATGTTGTGGATGTTCCTTGTTTGAAGGAATGGCATAACCCGGGGTTTTGAATTGTACATTTCAAATTCCTGACTTCCACGTGAGAGTTATGTTGGTGGTGTGCCTTGTTAATCTGTGTGGGATAATTTGGAGAAGTTCAGTTTTGTTAGAGTGTTTCTGGCTATGGACTTGTGGACGGTCTTGGTATGTTTTTACGTTGGAGATTTCAGCATTAGCTTGATACCTCGGTTGATGTTGATCTCAGCTGCTTGCCAACCAAGGAAGGACAGTTGGAGATGGCAAACCTCGAACTCGGAGTACGGGAAGTTCTATGTTTCCATTCACCGGGAGGTATGATTCTTCTTATGCTATAAGATTGTGTGTTTCCGTCTAACAAGGAATCTTTTGTTGGATTGATAAACACGAGGAAAATGCAAGTAAGTGTATGCACTCTGGTTTTTAGGGGTTGAGTTCTTCAGATAGTTTGTTGTTGCCTCGGCTGAATTAGGGTTGCCTTGCTAGTTAAGGTGGGGTTATTAGACACTTTGTTAGATGTTTGATGCCCTGATGTCTTTATTCATCAGGTGTTGGAGAATGTTCTGTAATACTTTGGAGGACGTTCTAAGAATATGCTTGTGTTAGGCTTGTGGGGTATTGTTAGACCTTTTTGTTTTCTCGGTCAAGGTTTTGAAAAGGCAGACCAGCTGAACTTGAAGAATGGATATTAGGTCGTGAAAAAACAGGAGGTTCACAAGGATTGCTCAAAGACTTGCGAGAATTTGAGCAATGACCTGCAACTTGCAAAAGCTCAGCTGGAAAAGCTGAAGATCTCCTGCGGTCGAACTCTTTGTAACCCTGGTACAACCTCTTACTTGCCACCTAAGAGCTCTTTGATTCATCATCATTCATACGAACACGTTCCAACGTGGAGTGTCCATAAAGCGTTCTTCTCAGCTCTAATTGAGATTTTCAAAGGAATTGTCCACTTCAAAATGTATTTTTTTGGTGGCAGTTTTCCTTTAAACACGAGTGGAAACCACATCTCACTCACTTTTTATTCCTGTTTTTAGGTTTCTCATTGAGTTAGTTTAGAAGTTCGTGAAGTTGGAATGGAGGTTTGTATTAAAAGTGCCTCCACCAATACATGGGCAACTCTAAAATGTACCTTTATGTTAGAACGCCCTTTCAAAGCAAGGACAAGTACGTTGGCATGTTCGCAATTGCATTGCTGAGAGGTAGTGCTCATTTACACTATGATTTGGGTCGGGTTGGGTTACCAAAACTTGGGTTCGTTTGAACCAAATTTTCAACCCATACAACCTCATACAACGTCAGAAGCAGCTTCAAGCACTCATAATAATAAGAGTACAACATGAGACCTATGTTTAAAGTCCTTGAAATCACAAAGTTGAAGTCATAATTGCTACCCTAAAAGCTCCAAAAGAGGGAGGGATGATCTAAACCAAGTCAAGCCGTTGAGATTTCAGCTTTATCCTACAATGTCAATTAGCCAAAAAATTATAACATTCTAATGAAAATTTTAATAACAACCTCTTGGAGATAAATCAGCCTTCCATTCTTAATGGACCCAACTCTTGGAAGTCAAAACTCGTGTGAGATTTTGTGTTCTGAGCAATAAAAATTCTTGTATCAAACGCATGACCTTGTCTCTTGATTGAGGCTAAGTTCAGAAATGCAACCAAATGAGAGGCAAGGATTGAAAATATTCATCGTGAGGTAAAATGGCCTGACATCTCAAGGCTTAGTGTAAAGCGGCCCTGATGAAATCTCTCATGAATATTTTTGTCCTGTGGGACGCTGTTTTGTGTGCAGATGGACCACAGGGTTTGGCATGCACGGCGTGGCCGACATCGCCAAAGCTAGGGATCTGCGAGTGTCCAACCAAGCCAGGCCCGCCCAGCAAGGACATGTATGTGACGGAAATGATGAACCAGTTCAATGGGGCGCAGCGCCACGACCCTCAGATGCTCTTGGATCACATCCACGCCGACCATCCACATCTCGTGAAGCGCGTCGGACCCAAGCGCCCCATGTCTGCCCTCAAGCTCGGCCGACATCCCCAGTAAGCTCCTTCAATAGCACGCCCCAAAATATCATCAAAAACCCCCTCAAAACATGCTAAGAAAATCCACAATCAACACTACAATTACTTGATCAAAAAAACCCCCTCAAAACATGCTAAGAAAACCCACACTTAATACTGCAATTACTCACTTTTTTTTGGGTTACTACTAGAAAAGAACTTGGTTGCTGTTTTACCGCATTTGTGACCACTGGTGCAAACTTTTTTGCTCAACTTAACTGAAGCTGCCAAAGTGCCAAAGTGATCCCCATTTTGCGGTTTTGTATTCTTCATACCATTTCTATACCTGACCTGTTGGGGGTGTCACAAGATCTCAACTTTTCTCTTGTGATGGTTCGATAGGGTTTTGGAACTCTTTTCATCATTGGCAACATGCCATGTTGTACTTGAAGGATTTAGATGTTATTGGTTTGATTTTATTGTGTAGGCAAAGTTGTCAACCATGGCTCTAGGTCATGTCTTACATTTTTGGTGTTCTGTGATTTTGAGCCCCAAAATCTTGTTCTAGCACGGCCTTTTCCGAAGTTTTGCAATGCATGTCTGAGAATTGCTTCGGAAGGAATTTGCACTTTGACACGCTGTATGTACGTATAGTTTTTCAATTGACCCAGGTTGTAATTTGAAAAAATATGTGTAACTTTTTGTTGATATGTAGTTGCATGCTTTTTGGAAAACATGGTCGTATTAGTTAATACGTTGGCATGCACCAAATTTGTGAAATTCTAGTGCGCAAGAATCTTCTGAAAGAATAAGACTGGTATAGATGTGAGGTGCCTGGCACATAGCACTAGTCAGCAATGGTAGCAAGGCTTCATGCAAAAAATAAATAATATCTAACAACTGTTAACAATCATGGAGAAAATTGTTAGTGTAGGAGATTTTTTTGTCTTGGTGTCCATGCTCCTTCACTACAAGAACTGATCAGTCTCACTTGCTGATGCCAAATTCTTGTCACCTTACTACGTGTTCATTGAAAATTCAACTTTTGACTAGTACAGAATATTGTCTGAAATCATATCATAGTAACCAAATATGGTAACATACTCAAACGTGTGGCAGGGGAGATGGTGCTGAAGAAGCCAATGCGGGATCTTGTATTGGCAAAATGGGCTGTGGGTTGGGGTCAAGGTCCGGGTCAGGGTCCGGATCACCAAAATCTGCAAAAGGTAGCTCTGGCAAGCGGAAGGTGGTGCACAAATCAGCAAGTTCATCCAAAAAGCAAAAAGCAGGAGGTCCCGTTTATGAGGCCACCTCAGATCTCAAACACACCGCTGCCGGCGGAGCCAATCTCACGCCCACACAACGTTACAATTTTTACCGCTATTTTGGTAAGTTTTCACAACATTTTGCAACCAAACCTCATTCATCCTCTAGAAGAATTCTTATTGCACATGAAGATATCTTATTTTGTTCTTCAATGAAATCTTTTTTGGTTCTTGTAAGTTCTCAAGTCTTTCCTCCGTTGTATGCACCACTCTCTTGGTTCTACACTACTACCATCATGAAATCTCATACAGTAGTGCCTCGCTAAGATGAACCTTTATAAGAAAAAAAACGCTTGGCTAAGATGAAGTAGATGACTGTTCCTGGTGGTTGGGGAACTACAAAAGATCTTTTAGTTACAATGAATGTTTTCCTTACATGAAATGAATATGCTGTCCGGATACCTTCATCGTATAGAGGCACTATTGTACGTGATTTCTCCCAAAACGTTGGTTTTCCATGAAGTTCAAGAATGTTATGTTGCATACAAGTGAAACATCTCTTGGAAAGACCAAACATTGTTAATGTGTGTATGTTCATATTGCTCATAAATATTCTTAGATATTCAGCATTACAAAAGTTTTAGTTAAAAATTGTTGGGGTTCTTCTCACGTGTTCTTGAGGTTTCTATTTTAAAGTTTTTAATAATATAAGAAATGTTGGAGGGTCAATGACCCAACCAAAGTTGTAGTTTGCTTATGAGTCAAGAGGATATTTCGAGCCTGTATTCTTAGAACTGGAAGGGATTGCTGCAGCATTCATAAAATGAATGTGATAAAGTAGATCTGTTTGCATAAAACCACTTGTCTTGAAGTGTGTACAAAGTATGTTACTTGAAATCTGCAAAAAAATATGGATTGTAATATGAACAGTGGAGTATGAGAACTTGTTTTTGAAGAAAATGGAGTCCACGTTTTGCAAAATGTTGCATTATAGTTTACTTGTAGTTCATGGTTCAGAGAAGGGGAAAACAAGATATTGCAAGAAAAAAGGACTCCATTTTTCTCAAAGACAAATTGACAGACTCCACTTTTTATTGAATAGTTCCATTTTTTTGCAATTTTTGTGTTATAGGTTATGTACAGTCGGGTACAAGGTGCTTGCAAATTGCTGGTTTCAGTCATTGAGTTTTTTGGTGGAACATTTTGCACATTTGATATATTTTTGCCAGAAAAATTATCATTGCATCCTTATGCAACACCAAGCAAGTATATCAAATTTCAGCTCCAAAAGACCAAAACTCCATTTTTGGTGAATGGATTTGTAAGAAATTCATGGTTTTACATGATAATTTATTGAAAAATACTGGTGATGAATTTTTGAGATTTGATTCCATGGATATGTAGGAAAACATCCAAATGCCTATCTTCCATGCTAAAAAAAGCCCCCTTAAGTAACAGAAATTTGAGCTACAAAAGATTCAATGAAATTTGTGATAGGCCCAAATTTTGTAAAATACATATTTTTCTATGAAAACCAAATTTTGTTGTTTGACTCAAATATTGTAATTGATATTGTATCTCTAAACATAATATTTTGTCTACTTGATGAAAAGCTAGTTATAAAACAAAAATATGTATTTTACACAATTTGGGCCTATCACAAGTTTCATTGAATCTTTTGTAGCTCAAAGTTTTGTTACTTAAGGGGGCTTTTTTTAGCATGGAAGATGTGCATTTGGATGTTTCCTACATATCCATGGAATCAGATCTCAAAAATTCATCACCAATATTTTTCAATAAATTATCATGTAAAACCATGAATTTCTTACAAATCCATTCACCAAAAATGGAGTTTTGGTCTTTTGGAGCTGAAATTTGGTATACTTGCTTGGTGTTGCATAATGATGCAATGATAATTTTTTTGACAAAAAATATATCAAATGTGCACCATGTTTCACCAAAAAAACTCAATGACCAAAACCGGCAATTCGCAAGCACCCTGTACCCAACTATACTTGTGTAAGTGATTTACTTATAAATTTTGTTGTTAAATTGATTCATGGTTATGATTGTAAAGGGTATGCAGGACAAGGCGCCAAAACTAGTAGAGGTTGGCACTCTGTGAAGACTCCATGGATTCCAACTCCATAAACTCCACACTTTCCTTTAATGAAGGAAGTTGGGAGGAATTGCTTAATCTCTAAAAGGATTAGATGTTTGAATTTTGAACAAATGAACAAATGCAAATTAGCTTCATGCATGTTAGAACATAATTTCTTCAGAAATTTATTTGTTTCAGATTTTATTATTGTGTAAAGCTTTTCAAAATCTTTCTGTACAAACATTTTATAATTCAAACATCACCTCAGTAAACAACTTTCTCAGTTTAAAAAATAGCCCTTCAAATATGAGTTGAAGAAGTGAAAAAAAGCCTCCTAACACAACATTGTTCTTAGACAACTATACATTAAAAACTCGATTTGAAAATAATGATCAATTTTCAATCCACAATTAATTTAAAAGGAACTTGGTTTTATTGTTCCAATTTTTTTTTTGTTAAATATTGATGTGTAGTGAGACCTCTAGTCATGCGGATTATGCTCTACGGATCAAGTATCATATCTTGTGTTTGAAAGTTATCATTTAGCTATGCCTCTAGATTACTTTTTATAACATATCTTTGCACTTTTGGAGTTTTGGAGTACTTGGGTTCGAAGGGGTCAAGGCCCCTCTTTTGAGCTAATGATTTTTTTTGTGTGAGTGAGTTGTTTCAAGCATAATTTATGAAACTTGGGTGAGAAGGAGAATTGTGGTACAATACTACTTACTTTGAATTTGATAAGTTCTAAGTCCAAATGAACACAACATAATTAAAAGCTATTTCAACCTTTACTGAATAGATGAACTTGAGAATTGCTTTTGTTGTAATTTTGTCACTTGTTCTAACAGCCCTACCAATCAAACTATTGAACAAGTGTCTTTCCTCTTCAAAAAAATTGTTAGTTTGGACAAACCTATTAGAACAAGGTGATTTTTCAACAACAATCTATTGCCACCCCTCAAGTAAGATCTTCATGGCACAACCCTTACAGCATCTTCATACATTCCCTAGTTTAAATATTTGCTCACAAAATCTCTTCAATACTTGGAGACTTGAGCCATACTATTTGAGATAACGTTCAAATGTCGTATTTTACAATATACCAAATTTACCTACTTTTTTGTGAACCTCTTCACAATCACCCCTCACAAGTTCACTTAAGGTAGCCACACTCATAAGCATGAGTGTCTCCATGGGCATGACTTACGCCTATGGCAGGTTGTCAAAGAACTACAAATATCAAAAAAATTGGTTATGGGTACTTAAGTGATGGTTTTGGGTGACAAAGTGATGGTTATGGGTACTTAACCCCTAAAGGACTTGATTTGCTTTGAAATGGTCAAACTTCATGTCTAAGCTCAATTTTTCCTTTTAAAGTGTGTGCAAATAACAATTTTGTATTTTTATTGCTTGAAACTATGAATGATATATCAATGCAAGAAATTTCAATTTGTTTCATGAAAATTTGTAATTGTCATCATTTTATTTTCAAAATATGAACATAAATAAGTTAAAATAGCAAAAAAAATCCAAATTACTTGAATTTTTTTCAAGAGGTATAAGCAGCATTAAAGATATGTGTGAAAAAAATTCAATAAATTATTTTAGTTTTTACACCCAAAATAGCCACAACAAAGAATTTAAAGTCAAATTTAACTATCAAACCAAGTTTATGCTTATATTTAATTAATTTATAAAATAATTATAATTTTTGCTGGAATACACATTCATTTTCTATTTACATTATTTTTTTCAATAAATTTGATGGAAAGTTTGAATTATTGTGATTTTTTAAAGCTAAATGTGGAAACACAATCATATCAATTAGAATATATATTAAAAACACATGTAATTTCTACAATAAATGAATGGCAGAATGAGAAACATAGTTTTGTAGTTTAAATTTAAAATGCATTTAAAGAGTAAAAAATATGAATGAAAAACACACCATATTGTGCTGTTTGGATTTTAACACTTGGAGCTTTCAATGGCAATAACTCTTTCAATTTCTGAAATTTTTCAAAAAAATTAAATGGGATAGAAAGGAAACGTGTCAAGCTTCATTTTTTTAGTTTGAACCACATACCAAAAATTAATGTTTTGAAAGTTACAATCAGGGTTGACCAAGGCGCATCCACTTTTTGGATGCACACACGTTTAAGGGTTAAGTGATGATTATGGGTGACAAAGTGATGGTTGTATGTGACTTACATGACGGCCCATAACATTGTTATTAGCATCTCCTACTCACTACAATGCATTTTCAATGATTTTGAACTTTAGAAAATCTTTATGAACAAATGCTTATAATTGGAACTTTAAAATTAATGTCAATATTTTTATTTTCCTCTTGCTAACTTACAATTTTTTTTTCAAAGTTCGTCAATTGATTTTCCTACTCCAAAACGCTTAGTTCACGCTTATGGGTGTCGCAACACCTTACAGTATATCTTGATTTAGTTTTACTCCTCATGGGCACAATGGTTGAAATAACCTGTGTAATGATGAAATGGAACTTCATAATGTTAGAAAATGAGGCACATTGAAAACCGCCTCTTGCTAAGGTATGAGTAAGCTTACATAGTATCAACCCTGCCTACATATCAACATCTAAAATATAAATATGAGCATGAATTGTGAATGAGAGCAAGCTAAACAATTTCAATGAAAGAAGCCACGGAACATGTGTTTTTGCGTAATTTTGGAAGTGTGCACGATATTTTTCTAGAATATTTATACAATAGTAAGTCATACTCCCTCTGTTTCCCTCTATTTCTGAAAGAAACCTGTATTTGAGAAATTGTGAGGAATTAAGGAATATTAACAACAAATTGTAACTGGAAGTTATTGGATATTAGGCTTACTCCATTTCAAACTTAATTTTTGTTTTTTATAGAATTAAGGTTTTTTTAAAAGGAGAGAAAATTAGTACCAAAGTTTTGAAATTTCAAGTGTTTTGTTTTTGTCACAAATGGTTAGAAAAATGATTGATTTGAAGTGTGTCAATGCAATTGTAAGTAAAGAACAAGTTAATCTAGTTGCCCAAGTAGTCCCATCTATCAAAAAATCAAATCTTAATGTTGATACTACTGATGATTTTAGCTTAATGATAGCTACAATTTGCAAACAAAAATCACTAAATCAAGTTTGCATTGCTAACATGAGCAATTGATGAGCATGAAATGTTTAAAAAATATCATCAAACATGCCAAGCAATTCACTTTATTTTAGAAATAAGTGTAGGTTTTGTTTAATTTTTACAAAAATCAAGCCAATAGACAAACACAAGGTTTTTTTTAAAATAGAATAAAAAGCATGAATCCGGGTTTCTTTCAGAAACAAAGGGAGTATCAAACAACCTCCAAAAGATTCAAGGGCACCTTCATTTCAAAAAAGCCATTTAACCCTTGCACGTTGGATGGGTGGCCTTGTCTGCCCTCAATAGTGGTTTCTACAATGGTGTGGCATGTGCCCACCCATTAAAATTTTGTTTCTTAAAATTGTAAAAATTAATAGTGTATGGTACCCTCATGAAAAGTGCAAGATGGGTAGCATGGGACCTAACACTGTGTCTCTAAATCTTCTCACAATTTGGGTTACCGAAAAATATGAATACATTTGATGAGATTGTTTTTTGCCTTCCATGATGCACCATGTGTCTATGATCACTTCTACAAAAAAAAAAATTAATTGAAAAACAACTTTTTTTTGTAACTCGGCTTGTTTTTGGTGGTGGACAGAGGATGATTTTTGTCCCTATCGACGTTTAAGGGTTAATCCCTTCAAAGTTGGTGAATAATGCTAAGATGTATTTGTTATGGTATACTCCTAGATGGTTCTACTATTGATTATTGGTGTTTGAAAGTTTCCTACTGCACAAACAAGTAAATATTCCAAATACATTCACCTCATGATTGTATTCATGAGCTGTAAAATTTTGGTCAAACACTTGAAAAACGTATTGTTAAGTGAAGTTCAGAGGAGCTTTATACTCGTTGAAGAATAATTGATAAAGTTTAAACCCATGCCCTCAATTCACCGTAATGTATCATCGTAAAAACACCACAGTATTTTCACAGGCCTTCCTGGTCCTTGCGTTTTACAAATCACTGTGGATTAGTAATCTCCAAGACAACATGATTTCTAAATAGTTCAATATTATGTTCAAGCTGGTCTCAGTAGTTTGTGACATGATTGTTGGGTACGTATACATATGAACGCATAATAATAGTTTAACCACTTTGCATGGTGATTTCGGAATAATGTACATATAGCACACAGTGAGTGGTTGGATAAAATAAAAACTTTTCTACTGTATTCAACTTCTCTTTTGAAGGTAATGTTTTTTCACTTCCAAAAGACATTCTCTTCGACGAAACACACATTCTTTTCATTCCAATTCCCGACCGTGATGGCTTACTTGCAGCAAGTGCCTATTACGAGAGAGTCCACCACATGACCGTCATATACGCACAGTTTATGTGCATCAATCTGAAACAGGGTAGAGAAATGGTTCCTTCCAAGTCTCAGACAATTTCACACAAACAAGGTCCCTGTTTCTAAAAGGTAACGTAGATGAAAAACTTGAATAGCCAATTGCTTGTACGCAAAGGTCTTGTGACAAATAACGTAAATAAACCAAACATCATTTCCACAAATCTGCTGAAAACTCATCAGCATCAGTGTTCCATATTTCATTACCCGAACGTCGTATATACAGAAACCCTTCATACAAATAAAAACAAGCGTTCCACTACACACTATACAACCGATTACAACCTAATAAACAGTGTACCTTCCCCTTCACACTTCGTAAACCTAACACAGGAACTCCTCGTGCAACATGCGCCGGTGCTTGCAGAACACAAACGCACAACACAGGTTCCCCACTACAATGTGAAGCTCAAAAGAGCATCTGCCTCCGAATAGAAAAAAAGGATTCAGAAACCGAAAACATCCTCTTTCTCCAGGCTGGCAGTAACGCAACTTTGAGCGCTTGCTAGCAAGTATGTACAACATACACACATGCCTTTAATAAGTGACCAGTTCTTCAAGCTCCTCGGTCAACTTCGGCCAGTTGAACTGAGCTCGAGAGCGCTGCAACATTGGCACACCGAACGGGTTGCTGCTGCTCTATAACATCAAAAGCACACAAGCACACACAAAAGTATAAAAAAACAGTTTGATGCAAATGAATGTCAACAAACCCAACTGTCAATCCATAGGTCCAAAATGTGCAAATCCAAAACTACGTACTCCTCAGCCGAGGCCTTTCCAAGAGCACTGAAAAGGATATGCATTTGAACGTGAGAATGAACGAAGAGAAATCAAAGGAGGAGAGTTGAGAGTGGTGGTACCTTGAGGCACTGCCCAGCACGCAAGTTGCAAACAGGGAAATCGGAAGGGCAGCAGTGGTAGTGGTCCTCGCAGCAAGTGGCGGACTCCATAGGGCAACAACCCCATTGGAGGCAGTACTTGCCAATGTTAAAGGAGCAGCAACAAGTGCTGGACGCGGGGCATGAGTGGGAGTTGTCACACTGCGATGGCGGCTTGATGGGGGACGGAGGGGATGGTGGCCCAGGGGGAGGGTTAGGTCCCTTCTTAATGGGGAACGAGGGCTCAATGTTGATGCCACACTTCCCATTGTTGTCGCTGGTCCCCAGACGTTCCATGCGGATGAACCCCTTCTCTCCCCATGACGGTCCCCACGAGTTCTTCACAATCCAGTAGTCTTTGCCGTCGTCGGCAGTGCCGTAACCGACTGCCAAGACCCCATGGTCTAGGCTGGTCCCACAAGGGCCTGTGAATACTCCCTGTTCACAATTCAAAAAAAAAACCAAAAATCAAACAAATCAGAAAAAAACCAACAGAACTGAAGATCAACCATCACGTTCGAAACCTCGAGAAAACCAGGAATGTAAATTTCATGTACCTAGTCATAAACTTAGGCAGAGACAGAAATAGTGACTTCAGTATTTGAGTTTAGTGCAACAAGCAACTAAGCTCACTAGCTAAAGGAAAAAAAGAAACTGATCTCAAAGCACGCACCCCTTGGTAATGCTGAAAGTCGCGACCTCCAGCTTCAATGGCAATACTGACAGGATTCTTAGTGACAGCCTTGAGAAGCGAGCTCTCTGATTGTGATGGCACATCCTGGTAATCGTCAATCACCACCACCTTCGAGTTTTGTTTCTGGAAAAAAACAAAAAAACAAAGGCCACAGTTGATGAGACGTAACGAACAGAGTTACACGGATACAATGCAACTTTCAGAAAGGAAAAGATGGCCACTTCTACAGCCACTTGCTTATAGAAAAGCTGACTAACAAATGAGTAAGGTAGTATTTTTCAGCGAACAGCGTCAGACATCAAGTCTGGTAAGACGTATGAATAGGAAAACAAAAGAGCTGAAAATAGAGAAGAAACGCCAGAGTTGGAGCGTACCCTGCCCTCGTCACAGCGGCCATCAGTGCCCTTGTAAGGGTAGTCCTTCTCAGTGTCAATTCCACCGTTCTTGATAATGAAATCAAATGCGTAATCCATGAGACCGCCGTTGCAACCCTGGTTCTGCCCTCGGTCGCAATCCACAAGCTCCTGCTCTGAAAGTGAGATCATCTCTCCGGTCACGATTTGATTCACTCCCTCCACTGATCCAATTGCCGAAAACGCCCAACAGCTTCCTGCACAATTGGCAACAAACACATCCGTTACAAAAGCTTCGTAAAAAACAACAAAACGGATCAAAAGAAAACAGAAATCATATGCCACACTTGTGAACAAAAGGAACGCATTTCTAAAAACTACTATAATTGACGATTAGCGTTCAAGACTAGACAATTCAGGTAAAGCCTGTAGAGTATAGTGGGTGGCAAAACCGAGGTTTGGAACCCTAAAGCTTGAGTTGGAAGCCGATTGTGGATCCGGTATCTTAGCAATTTTCATAATCAGATGTATAGAATTGGCAAAGAGGAGAAATAAGTGAAAGAAAAACCTCGGCAACGAAGGCAGTGAAGCTATGGTTAGGGTTTAAGTACGGTACCGCAAGCGCCTTGATCTTTGACTTCGGACACGGCGCCCTTTTCACGCCAGTCGACGCTCTTCGCCGCTTCGACGTTGGCGTACATGAAGTCGGCGTCCTTGCGAACACGAGGAGCCGGCCGGGTGCCGAGGTACTGCGACCGAAACTCCTCGTGCGTGAGGTCGGTGAACTTGTTCAGCCCCATCCAGTAACTCTTCTGCTGTTTGTTGTGGTTGTGGATGTACCGCAAATTATCCTTGAAGATCTGGAAGCGGCGCTGCTTCTCGCTGAGCGACTGGTAGACGCGCGAGTGTTGCTCGATCCATCGGTGGAAGACATCGAGCACCGCGTCGTCGTCGGATTCCACCGCTTCATAATCCACAATCGACCTAGCGCCTTGCGCTTGCTGCGCTGCGAACGCCAGGAGCAACACAAGGGCGGCTAACCCCACGGTAACCCTTCCTCCCCGCCCCATCTCGACACCTCACAAGCTTACGTCGCGCCCTCAATTGCAGGGTTCAGATGAACTAAATTCTGCGATGAGAAGCGGCTTGAGTCGCCAACTCGCGACGAAAAGCGCAATTGAGCACTCCACGAGACAATCCTCGCTCTCAAGGATCAAAAACCTCGCCGACCTCGAATGCAGAGTGTGAGTGGTAGAGAGAAGCTGTGAGGGCGCAAATATGTACCAAATTCGATGCGGTGAAGCTGGCTGGACACGCCACCTCGTGAGGAAACACGCAGAACCCGATGGAACACAACTAAGTTAAGCTTATACTCCACGAGGCGAGTGCGTCACGTTACGAGCGACCGCTTAACGGATGCGTGCGCGAGACGAGGGAGCGGGGGTTGTGACGTCCACTCTAGCTCTAGGGTCGGAGGAGCGCGGGCGTTCATATAAAGCAATACCAAGTGCCCCGGGCGGGCGAAACTTTTCGTTGCGTGCCCGTTCTGCCCGCCTGCCCGCACCCTTCGTCCTCTAGTGGTGGACTTTTATTGGTACCCTGCCTGTGCAGACTCCTCCAAGACGTGCAATTATTTTTTCTTTTACTTTTATCTTTAGTGTACTTGGGTACAAATATGTCGGTTGTAAAATTTTGGAGGATTTACAAATAGGGGCTCCGAAATGAAAAGTATTACAAGTAGGGGCTTAGTTTCAAAACAATTACTGTTTCAAAATAATTACAGAATGGGGGCAAAGTTTCAAGATTCCATCACTAACTTTTTTATTTATTTAGGCTTGAATTGGATAGGCCTATGAGTTTTTTGAAAGTTAGCTAATATTCAATGTGATTTATCTAAATTAATCAATGTCCAAACTCAAATTTTACTAGAACTTACAAAAAAAATTGAAAATGTGCCCCTATTTGTAATTATTTTGAAACTGTGCCCCTATTTGTAATATTTTTCATTTTTGTGCCCCCTACATGTAAATTTTCCACTCCTAATATGAAATTATTCATTTCGGATTTTGCAAACCTTTTTTTAAAAATGAATTGGGTACTTGTAGTAATTTAATTGTGATTTTTGGAGTATAAAGTTTTGTGTCAAAAGTAAAAGTTGATTGTTGTATAGGAGATGCTATCTTTCATCCTTGCTAGTACTAGCATCCAATCACCAATCATCTAAAACTCATGTGTATCTCAACTTATGACATGATTTAGCAAGTCAGATGTTCTCTGTGGTGAATGATTATTGTATGTGTAAGTAAAGGCAAATGGTTTTTCAGTTGTTGCCTTTTAGCAAATAGTATTTAGGCAATCAAACTATACTAATCTTAGAACACATTTATACTTGATGTTAAGAGTGATAGTAACAAAGGAGAATTAGATGCATTTGAACACACATTTAGATTGTATGCATATTGCAAATACCCTTCCTAATACCAAGTATGAACATACCCTAATGAATAAGGAATATTGCACTTCTTGGATGTGTGTGTGGAAAACTTCCTGCCCCACTGAATAATGTTATGCCACTTCCTGTACTAAGCTTAGTTTTAGAATCTTGAGCATGGGCACTGCATGACCTTGCATAGTTTGAAGCGGTGACAACAAGTGTCCCAAGCAACCGGCAGCCCCATTTCCACAAGTGGTTTCTTTGTTTTCAATAAATTTTGAAAATGACGGCCCTAGTTCAACTGCACTTCTTGCCACCCCACTACATACACACCGCCTTGTGAATAGAGCTTTATTGATATTTCATCAAATGCCACCTAGAAATGTGCTCTTAATTGTCAGTCAGACCATCAGCGAAGACCAAAATAAACAAAATAACCATTGTTCCAAGATAGCCCACATGAGCAAATGGGTTCAGCGAAATGTGCACCTTTTTAACAAAACCAGAGGTTTTGCTGAAAGATTGCTCTCAAAATAACTATGGAACCCAAATTGCCCAATTTGCAATTGCGGTTCACCTGTAAGTGGTGAATGGGGAGGAGATTCAAGTAGGGTCCACGTCATATTTGCCACGTGATAATACAACACACGCCAAGATTATCTTGGCATACTTCGGCACGCCTCTGGCATATGGCGATTTTCTCTTCTAATAGCATCTCTGGTGGTACGTGAGGCATTAACTTTTAAGCTTAATTTGAAGAATGCCGCAATAAGACATCTTTGCTAAAGTTATTTGCATCCGTGGATATGGATGTCATATGCAAAATATGGATAGAAACTTATATCTTTGTCAAAAATAGTCTTTGTTTGTTCAACAATAGTGATATCATGTCAAGAGTGTGTAGCAATTTGTTGATTTCATCCACGAAAAAAGAAAGAAAATATAGCCAAACATTCTCTCCAAAAAAATTGTATTCTTTTTGAGCAAAAACTGCCCAAAAATAAATCTTGTTAATGATTGTTGAGTTCTGGATTTTGTTGAGGGTACTACACTGTTTTGCCTACTTTTTTGGCCAAATCTATGAACTTTGACAAACGTTGTTCAAAGAATGCAACAATGATGCATAGTACTTTTCCTAAATGTAAGTTGATGTGTCTCAAACCACTATGATAGTTGCACGGAAAACAAAGCTTGAATATTTGAATGGTTCGTGAAAGGCTCTGTTGGCACCTCCAAACTTAGTTCTATTAACCCCTAAATGTCAAGGAGGACAAAAAAATATCCTCTGGCTTTGAAAAAAGATTATGTGATTCAGAAAAAATCTGTTTTTCATCTGATTTTTTTCAGAAGTGACCATAAACACATGGTCCATCATGGAAGACAAAATATCACCTCTTGAGATGCATTCATTTTTTTTTGTAACCCAAATTGTGATAAGATTAAGAAACATGGTGTTAACTCCCAATTTGCCCTTCTTGCAATTTTCAAGAGGGCACCATGCACTATTGGCTTTTCCAATTTTTTGAAGCAATGTTACTGGTGACCATGTGCAAAACAACGTAGAATGCTACATAAAGGGCAAGGCACGGTGATCCATCCATCCTTTAAGGGTTAATGATGCTCTAAACATATTCTTTGCATGCTTGCTCTTATGGTCAATACAATTTTGCACTAAATAGCTATTGCACTCCCTTGTCTTTTGCAAAACTTGTTCAACTTGTAATTAGTGATCAAGTGGATTGATATAAAAAATGCTTTACAACAAAAAGTATTACAATTTTGTTTGTAAAGTTATAAATATTTCTTGTACACGTGAAGTTTTAGAAAATGTAAAGATGCACGAAGGAGAATGGTCATTTTGAATCTCTTAACTATAGGCTTATGAATTGGATGTATTTTTTTATGTGCTTGTAAAATAATTAGTTTGTACCCTAGGCTTGTAGCTCATCAACCTGAAGTAGTAATTTTGAGGCTGGACCACATCTGATTTTATCGAGAGGTAACGTGTTCTGGCAACATGAATCCTCTCTGTGAATTTCTGGACATTATTGAGGCCAAAATGCTTTTGATACTGCATAATCTGAAAACCATTCATTATTGCTGTGGGATTATGTTGGTGTGAATTAACAAGGGTTTTCGTAATAGGTGTTATTTTTAGGGAAAATATCAAATATACCATATATTATTTGAAATATCAAAAATACCCCAGCTTTGTATAGTAATCAATGTGCAAGAAAAACCAGCTGCTAGTTCATTTATAGCCAGTGTCTCGGTTGGATTTTGAATTTAGAGGATGCAAAACCAAAAAGAAATTTAAAAAGTCAGATTTCAATCGGTGCCTTCCAAATTGTGTAGGATTTTTAACTGGCTTTCATTAAAATATGACGGATTTCAGCTGGTAGGTTAAAGTATTCACTGGCTAGTACCCAAGCAAGCCCAGGGTTATACCTAGGTGTCAATCCCACAACCCTTTGGGTATAGTTCCTTGAAACCCTTTGGATATTATTTCTCACTCTAATATCCTGAACCCTATGCAGAGTGCACAATGGTGCAACAATAAACCATTGCCAAACAAATTCCGTTTCTGAAATCGTAAATAGTTGTTGGTTTGCTGCTCACAATCATCACATAAGTCTTTCTAGACTTGGGGCGTTGGTTGTGAATTTAAAACATTCACTATCAACATCTTTGCCTTCTACCTTTGTTTGTGATTTTTTCAGTGGTTGTGTTTTGTGATCCCTTTGAACTTGTCTTTTTATTTATGCATTATGAGAATCTAATAAAATTACCGGTACAGATTTCAATTTGGAGGAAATTAGCCGGTAAAAATTTGAAATTCTAGGAAATCAACCAGGCATTTTTTTAATTGAGAGGATGCAACCGATGCCCGCTGAAAAAAAACTAGTTCAATTTTGTAATAGGAGGAAATCAGTTGGAGGGGCTCTAAAAATTTCTTGAACACTAGTAGTAATATCAATTATACCCCTAGTTATCTTTGAGAATATCATTAATACCCCTATTTTTTTGTGCCTCTTTATTACAATTTTTTAAAATATAAAAATGACAACAAAAATCATTATGTAATTGCAATGACTTGACCACAATAGACTTACATGCAAACACCCTATTTAGAGCTTAAAGAGCTTGCTTCCAAGATTTGGCTTGCTTTTAACTTACATCTTGTTTTTGTACTTTCCATTATCATTCAAGAATTTACAAGCATTTGCAAAAATACGCACATGAGAGTTAGGAATATATTTATAATTCAAATAATAGAAGGGTATACTTGGTATTTAATAGTAATTGTGGGTTCCAAAGAATTAGGGGTATAATTGGTATTACTACACAAAGCCAGGGGTATTTTTGGTATTTCAAATATTATAGGGGAATTTTTGATATTTTCCCTTATTTTCAAGGTTTTTGGATGCAATGCTCCACAATTGGTTTGAAATTGTATTTGTGATTGATTTGGTAGTTGATCTTGAATTAATTAAACAATAATGTTTGAGGGCTCAAAAATCTCAATTTAAAAAAAAAATACATAAATATTTTCATACTAAAACATACACTATAGCAACTATAGTGGATTGTGTGTTTTTCTTTTATGATTATAATAATACTCAAAGAAGTTTGAGTAAATGCAATTGAAGTAGTTTAAGATAAGTCTACTCAAACAAAGTCAAAATTCTAATGGGTGGTCCTTTATTTACTATGATTTGGAAGGCAACAAATTTACTTATTTCAAATGAATGCATCCAATTACTATGGCCATTTTGGACATTTTGAGCCACTCCGTGTGCATCTCTATTTTAAATCTAAGATTATAAAAGATTCAAAGTCTAATGCTCTTTGAAAAATTAAACTTATTGACTTAACCTGAGAGTGTTTAGGCACAACTTTTTTGTAAAACTCTTGCTCACATTAAAAAAATTGTTTGCTTCTAAACATTATTGCACTTATAATCAATAATCTTATTCAAACACAGTCTCTCATGGTCATTATTTTTTCACTTTAGTTTTCCAAGAGCCAAATTGTAGGCTCTTTATGATAAGGAAAAATGCTTTGCATTGAGAGAAAATATCACAAGAAAGTTTGAATAGGTATCTTACTCAGTAAGCAAGCCAATGCTATGACACAGAAGATAGCGTACTTGTTTATTTTGCCTTTATTTCATTCTACTTTCCACTATAGAAAAAACAAAAGGGAAAGTAACCAGCAAATTTTTCTATGAAAGTTTTTCATTTTTATATATTTTTATATTTTTATCCTTTGGGCTTTTCAATGAAATTACTTTTTGTCATCTGATTGCGGCTCATAACATTTTGTAGCCTCAAGAGAGGCTGCCTTTCCCTCTCTTCAGGTATCATCC